>JAJPUD010002942.1:2457-102371 GCA_023553655.1 Myrmecobius fasciatus
GAGTTCAAATCTGGTCTCAGACACGTAACAGCTGTGTGACCCCGGGCAACTCACTTAACCCCAATTGCCTTAGCAAAAAAAAAAAAAAAAAAGAATACCAAAGTTCAAGTCCAAAGGGCTACAAAACTGCATATACCTTTTGATCCAGCAGGGTCTCTACTGGGTCTGTATCTTAAATATAGCATAAAAGAGTAGAAAAGGACCCACATGTGCAAAAATGTTTGTAGTAATCTTTTTTGTAGTGGCAAGGAACTGAAAATTGAATAGATGCCCCTCAGTTGGGGAATGGCTGAATAAGTTATACTATATGAATGTAATGGAATGTTATTGTTTTATAAGAAATGATGAGCAGGCTGATTTCAGAAAAGCCTGGAAAGACTTACATGAAATGATGCTAAGTGAAGTGAGCAGAACCAAGAGAACACTGCACACAGCAAAAAGATTATGTGATGATCAACTGATGGACTTGGTTCTTTTCAACAATGAGATGATTCAAGTCAATTCCAATAGACTTATGATGGAACAAATTATCTGCTTCCAGAAAGAGAACTATGGAGACTGAATGTGGATCAAGGCATAATATTTTCACCTTTTTTGTTGTTGCTGTTGTTATTTGCTTGCTTGGTTTTTTTCTTGTTCCCCCCCCCCTTTGATCTGATTTTCTTGTGTACATGATAAATGTATAAATATATTTAGAATAATTGCAGGTGTTTAATCTATATCAGATTGCTTGCTATCTAGGGGAGCAAGAGGCAGGAAGAGAGGGAAAAAATGGAACACAAGGCTTTGCAAAGGTAAATGTTGAGTACTATCTTTGCATGTATCTGGAAAAATAAAATACTGTTAAAAATAAAATAATACCAAAAATTCATTGTGTTTCTTAAATCTTTGGAACAGAATCATCTCACTCAGTGAGATCTGGCACAATTTCAATAACAATATCAGAATCCTATAGATTTCCTCTATATTTACTTAACACACCAAGATTTATTTGTTAAATTGATTATCTTTTTATTTGACAGATACCTTTGGAATGTTTTTTATCTTTGAGGAAATATCAGTGACTCTGATGAAACCTCTCCATGTGGGGAAAAAAATTTTGCAAGGATATGAAAAGAAATGAACACCAGATCTTCTGTTTCCCAAGTAGTATTTTCATGGATTCTGATGAATTGGAAATGGTTCATGGATGTACACTGGGAAAAGAACTGTTTTCTTCCTTTATCTTTTCAATTATTGCTGTAGCTCAGGGCTCTGGATGCTGACATAAAATTATCTGATGGAAATCATTTTTGACAGAGTTCTTCAAGATTTGAAGGAAATTATAAGATGTAGCTTGGAACCCCATTTTCAAGACAACAATTTTGTAATGTGGCAATTCACTGGTACCTTTCATTATTGAGTACTTTCCTCTCTGAGGATTTAATTAGTTTTCCTCTGTCCAACTTGTAATTGTTTTAAGCTATCTCAAAGAAGCCCCCAACTAGAGTTCCCATTAGCAAGGAAAAGAAATCGATAACCTCCATGACTGTGCCATCAGAGAAGCCCACAAACTCCAATAGCTGCACATAAAATGAAATTTTACCTACATATGTTTCCTAGTCAAGCATGAAAACAGCACTGGTGCCCCTGCTGGTAAACAGTTGGGATGCCTGAGATGGGCTAATGACAGACCAGATCGAAGCACAGGTCTCACAAAGCCTTTCCTTAGAGAGAGTGACATAAATAATCTAATACCACACACAATGATGTATTTCCACTCTCAGAATATAAACATGGTGTGCAAAGGAGAATGGTTTGAAGCAAACCACTTCTCACATGATATCTCTTCAAAAATGCCTTTTTTTTCCTTTCTCTTTCACTAGTTTATTATCAAATTATACAGAAAACCCATTTCAAGCTCAGAAGCTAATCTTTCCTACTGAAATTCAGCTCTTTCATCTTTTTTTTCACCCTGATCCAGAGTCCTATCCTATTGCTGGTTATTTTTACTTTTTCTTGGGAAACATATGCTAGTAATTATCCCATAATGCTGGCAGGCTCTCTGATATTTTTATTTGAACAGCCAAATGCGAAGCTTTTGCATTTTTAGCTTTAACCTATAGGTCTTATATCTTGTGAGTCTTGCACAAAATCAATATCTCTTGACTCCTCTACCCCATTCTTATCCCTACATTGAATTTCAAGCTCTTTAAGACCCCTTAGTCATATTTCTAAAGTCTCCCAGGACCATGTTTTTTTTTTTCTCCCTTTTCTACTGAATTTACTTAATTTCTGGCTTTGATTAAATTGATTAGAAATAATAAAGTATTACACTTGGATCAAGGAAACTGATTTCAAAAATACAAGATGGAAGCATGATTAGATAGCATATGGTCTGAAACAATTATGGAGGTTTTACTAGGATGAAAACTCAATATAGGTAAGCAGTGTGATGTGGCAACAGCCATAAATCTCTAATATAATCTTAGGCTGTATCAAGAGGTATATCTTCCAGAACACAATAGAACCATTACTCTGCTCTGGGGGATGCCTTGGGTCTATGACATGCAAAGAAACTAGTGATGTTCATCCTGAAACAGAAAAGGTTCAAGAATGATTTAATAGACATATTAACGTACTTAAAAGATTATCATGTACTTAAAGAGAAGTAACAGGTAAGATGTGTAATGAAGGAAATTTACACTTCCCAACATTTAGAGCTATTTAAAAGTAGAGGTAAAACAAGTAGTAAGTATTATCCCTTTTCAATAAATAGCTCTCTTTTCAAGAGGAGCTTGTCAAATAAATCTAAATGACCATTTATTGGCTTATTGTGGTAGAAATTATTTTTAGTGTGTTTTGGACTACATGGCAAATGATAAACCTTCCAACTTTGAATTTCCGTTTTTGTGATCTTTTGAGTGTGTCAATGGCCTAGTAGGTAGAGTGCTGAACTTAAGTCAGAAACATCTGAATTCATTTCTTGCCTGAGATACTTAACAAGTTGTAAAACCTAGGCAAGTTGATTCTATAAAATGGGGATAAGAATAGCACTTACTCCAGGAGGTAGCTGTAAGGATCAAATAAGATAAAATGTAAAGTACTTTGCAAAACTTAAAGAGCCATGTCAGGGTTGGATAAAAGAGCCAAATCTAACCCCCAATAAGCTATGAAATGTTTTTACATTTTACATTTTACATTTTTACATTTTACATTTACATTGTACATTAAAATGTACAAATGTACATTTTACATTACATTTTACATTTTTACATTTACATTTTATACATTACATTTTTTAAGTTTTATTGTTTATAAAAATGTAAAAACCATTCTTAGCTTTGGGTATACAAAAGGGAGGGAGTTACATTTGGAGTTTAGACTATAGTTTAAGACCCCCTTGTGCTATAGAAATTTTAGCTATTATCAATCAGCATTATTGTTATAATTCCCCAATTGAGGAAATATGAAGAAGCAAAGGTAGCAAGCAAAAGATGCATTCTATTGCATTTCATGACTATAGCAGAATGAATCAGACTACTGTGAGGTGGGGGGGGGGAGGGTTGTTTTTAATTACCTGCTATTTGCACCTAGGTATCCAGATGATGCTGGGGATAGAGTGCTGAGCAGAGAGGTAGGAAAACCTCAATTCTAATCTAACCTCACTCATTCCCTCACTTTACAGATGAAGAAACTGAGACCAAAAGAGATAAAGATGCTTGCTTAAAGTCATATAACTAATATATAAAGTGGCTGGACTTCAATTTAAGCTCAACTTTTCTGACTCCAAATCCAGTCTTTAGTTGGTTAATTTGTTTTCCCACCACACAAATTACAATTATGGAAGGTTTGATGGCAAAGATGGATGGGCTTTTAGGAAGAAAGATAGATACATTTTATACATGTGAAGGAGAAAGAGTGGCACTCCTACAGAAAGAAACTAATTAGCAAAAGTATACAAACCAAAATAAGTATCCTGTGGGTTTGGAGATAGCAAAGCATAAATCCTGACTAGAGAGCAAATGTTTGAAAGTAATGGGAAAATAAGATTAGATTATAAAAAGGAAAGGAAAGGTTATAGTGGACTTTGAATTCTAGACCAAAGAATTCAGACTTGAATCTATATGGAAAATAGTTTCTTGATTATTTCTCTTGTTCAATCATTTTTTTTTTCTGTCATGTCCAACATTTGTGACTCTTTGGAGTTTTCTTGGCATAGATACTAGGATGGTTTGCCATTTCCTTCTCTAGCTTATTTTACAGATGAGGAAATTGAGGTAAATAGCATTAAGTGATTTGTCCAGGTCACTCAGATAGTATCTTTGGTCTTATTTGAACTCAGGAAGAGCAGTCTAATCAGTGATGAGGATGGCATCAAAATGGAAGTGATAAAAGCAAGTGGAATGTGGAGAAAAGGAAAGAAGAGGAGAAGAGGGAAGGGGTGTGGAAGGAATGAAGAGCTAACAATTAGAACTCTACATTTAATCTACATTTAACTCAAATTCTAAATGTGAAACTTTCAGTCTTTAAATGTAGCATTTTTTTTTATCTACTACTATTTAAATATACCTAACTGACGAGGTCATCCTTTGTATAATAACATTTAATTATCAGAAAGATAATCCAGAACAAGTAAATGAACAGTTAAAGATATCTCCTAATGCAATATTTTTCATATTCCCAAGGCATTACTATTATAATAACATTATGCTGCCCTTGGAATGAAAGAGATGATGATAGTAAACTATGGTCAAATAGAGCCTGCCCTTTGAGTCATTTTCCTAGTAATGAGTTTGCACTAATCCCTTCACAAACTTTTATATTATCCTCAAGGCAAAATGAGTTAAGGATGCATCTGTGACCTTGGGAGAGAGTAAAGCTAACTACTTTGCATGGAGAATGACCCTATAAATTTGGCCTCATTAACACTGTGGTCTAATGAACAAAGCTAATTGTACACTGGGCTACTATTGAGGAGAGGGTATGGAAAGAGATTGGAGTTCTATTTTAGGGCAAACCAAAATTTCAAGCAGAAAAATCTGCTGGATAGACTCATCCTTATGCATCAAGGAATGAATGCCTTAAGGCATCAATAATCACTCTTTTTTGCTCTTATTATTTCAAGAGATAACAGCAGGATCTGCTACAAATCTATGGAAACATTTTTCTTTTGAAATAGATTCTAATCATTGCCTTTTGTAATGTAAATATCAAAGGTGACTTACAGTCTTTCTAAGATGGTGAAAACCTCCTGGTGCTTTGGTAATGGGCATTGGCTGGCTGGCCTCCCCAGAATACACAAGGATGCTCCCACAAGGTGCTGGGTTAAAATTCCTGTTGTTCCAAAAGTACATGAGGAAAGAGCTGAACAAGACCTCTGATCTAAGATCAGACCTAATCCCGATAACCTGTTTAAAAAAAAAAGGCTGCAAGTGGAGAGAGAGGCAAATCTCTAGGGAGCCTTTCACAGAAGGTAAAGATAGCAATAGTATTCTATTGAAAGGGGGCATTATACTTTAAAATGTGATGCTGTGGTAGAACAGATGTGGTAGAAAGGAGAGGAAAAAAAGATTACATAGTGTACATTTAGAAATACTAAAATAGTATTGAAATGCCTGTTTGTCACAGTCTCCTACGAGCAAACATATGGGCCTGTTTGCAGTCAGGAAAGAAAAGGAAAAAAAAAATAGACTTGAGATGGGGATAGCACTTCCCCACCACCCCAATTTTAAAAAGTGATCAACAGTTAGACAATTCCTGTGAAACTAGGAGCTGATGGGACCTTCATTCCCTTCAGTTATTTACTACTCACTGAAGGTCACTTTTTTCCATCCAGGAGGAAATTGCCTTTTGTTGAAATGAAAAACACCCATCAATCTACACAGCACGGGCTTTATTACATGCATTAAAATCAGATTGGTTGGGGTTCTTTTTTCCCCTCACTTGATGCGTTTCATAGGGTCATATCTCCTTGTCAAGTAAAGAAGTAGAGGAAGTTCTAGAATTATGAAGGTCTTAGAAAGGAAAGCACAAACCTAGCAAAGCAGAAAGACTTGGTGGGTAGGAAATAAGGCATGCTCTGTATTTCATGCTACAATGCATGTAAAAATATGAAAGCCCTGTGAGATCAAGGTATGGTCTGATGTTTTAACAATACAGGAAAGCCAACACATTTATGTTCTCTGAGTTTCTTGCCACCACACACACTAGTCAATTTTACAGGAATGTTTTCACTGATCTGAGTTTCCCAAAGAAGGCAGTTCAATATAGGTAGAGTTTCAGAAATTCATAGGAGAACAATTAAGAAAATCAAAATTTAGAAGAGAGAGTCTATGAGTAATTCATGAACCAACCTAGAAGGGAAATTCTGTGGAAAAAGTATGATTAGGAAAACTTTATGAAGAATAACATGAGTGCCATAGAACTAGCCTATATATTGTTAATAATAATAATAATAGTTATCATTTATATGGCACTTTAAGGTTTGCAAAGCACTTTACAAATATTATATCATTTTATTCTCAAAAAGGCTGTGAGGCAGGTGCTATTAACATCTCCACTTTACAGATGAGGAAACTATAGCAGACAGAAGGTGACTTGCCCAGAGTCATACAACTAGTAAGTGTCTGAGGCTGCTAGGTCTTCTTGATTCTAAGTTTAAAGCTCTATTCACTATGCCATCTAGCAGAAAATATACAGCTTAATATTTATTTAAATATTATTCTCTCTGACCTTCCCAGTTCTAAATCCTATGTACCTATAACTTCTTGAAAAGGGATCCAAATGTTCATTTCTCATTCAGTTCTTACCTTTGTAAGTCCACATGGACAGAATAAAATAAGAGTAAATGCAATGAAATGTTAATGTTTTATAATTATGTTGAGAAAATCAAGTTCAAAAAAAAATAAAGAAAGAAAAAATCAAGTTAATGAGTAGAGATTGGGGGAAAATGACTAGAAAACACTTTATGTTAAAAAAAAGATCCTAGGGTTTAGTAGTAGGCAACAAATTCAACAAGAATCAGCAGTATGAGAGAGAACAAATAAACTAAAGCTTTACTTGTCTTCATTGAGAAACATGGTATCGAACATTATATCATTATATCATTATACACAGCAACAGTAAGACTATATAATGATCAATTCTGATGGACATGGCTCTCTTCAACAAAGAAATGTTTCAAACCAGTTCCAATTGTTCAATGAAGAAAGCCATATACACCCAGAGAGAGGGATATGAAATGTGGACCACAGCATAACATTTTCATGCTTTCTATTGATTTTTGCTTGCATTGCATCTCCTTTCTCTGATTTTTTTCTCTTTCTTGTAGATCCGACTTTTCTTACACAGCAAGATAACTGTAAAAATGTGTATATACATATTCGATTTGTCAAGTATTTTAACATAATTAACATGTAGTAGACTTCCTGCCATCTAGGGGAAGGGTGGGGGATTAGGAGGGGAAATTTGTAACCGAAAGCTTTGTAAGGGTCAATGTTGAAAAATTACCCATACAGATGTTTTGCAAATAAAAAGCTTTAATAAAAAGAGAGAGAGAAAGAGAGAGAGAGAGAGAGAGAGAGAGAGTGAGAAAGAGAGAGAAAGATAAGCATGATATCCGTAAAGAAAGACATAATAGCTCTACTAGATTCTCACTTTATCAAATCACATCTAGAGTACTATATTTAATTCTGGAAGTTATCACTTCACCTGATTCACTTGGCATAATTCTATTCACAAAGAATAGCCTCCAATCTCTTGATTTCCACAAATGTCTATCAAATCCTACTTATTCTGCAAGCCCTATATCAAAAACGCCTTTCCTAAAAAGTCTTCCTAGATTCCTTTCTCCAGCTGATATTGCTAATATCGCTTTCTCCCTCCTCTGAATATTAACTTACCTTTTTACAGTATTCATTCACAACAGAGTCCTATGAAGAAATTAATACAAGTGCTATTGTTTCTGTTTTATAGATATAGAAACAAAACCCCAGAAAAAGTATACTTGTCTATGAAGTTAAAAAATTTCAGAAGAAAACACATGAACCCAGATTTCCTGAATCTACACCTGACATTTTTATTACAATGTCTTTCTTAATACTCTTTCCACTTTGATTAAACCACTTTCTTCCTGCTTTACTTTCTATCTTACATAATCATTATATTTGTATATATCCCTTGTGCAGATATACTTCAAGCTATTTTTTTTTATTTCTCTCGCTCATTGTCCCTATCCACATAAACTGGGGACTCCACTATCCAAAACAGATCAATTGTCACCAACTCTCTTTATAGGCATATAAGTCACAAGGCTCAAAGAATGATCAGATTTATTTGTAGATAAATAAAATAAATAGAACTTATGGTAGAACCCATAGTAATTAATGCTTATTCATAGTCATTCCTCATGAAGGCCCTCATCTACTGTAGCACTGATTGTAGCCATTCATTATATCTCCTAGTGAGGTCCTATATTCATTTCTCATCAGTCTTCTCATGGTTCTATGCAATAGCTATCAACAGCTATATTGTCCCTTAAAACAGGGAAATTCATTGAATTCCATAATCTCCTCCTCTTGACATTTTTCTTCTCTTTTGCATAGTCCCAAAGAACTAAAGTTCTCTAGAAGATGGCACTCTCAGCTGGCAATATCCATTCGTATTCCAGTCCTGTAACTATGAGAGATATGCCAGAACTTTCTTACCTTGGCTGAGACTATTGAATTCCTTGCATTCAGATCTTAGGAAAGCACCTACGAAAGAAAGAACCCTGCTCTAATTTTCTTCCTTATGTTAAATGAGTTTTTTAAACTCTAGCCTCTTAGAAACATACCTAATGGTTAAGAACAGAATTCACAACTTTCAAGAGGAATCCATTCCTATTATCAGGTTGTTAGAATGACTCCTTGGTTTGTTTGTCATTTGTTCCCTAATACCCTGATGGCAAGATTCCATCCATTTCCTAAGTATCTAAAGGCTCAGTAGAACCTCTGTTTTCCTCCTTCATGTGCTCATTCAAGTCCCCCAATAATTCACTGGGTCTAACAGGATGAGGTTATTCATATTATTTAAGACCACTTCCCATACTATTCCAAGATGGAGCAAAGGAAAGCAAAGCCCTTCCCTAACATTGACCAAGGAGAATTAAATTTGGGGCAGCTAGGTGGCTCAGTGGATAGAGCACCAGCCCTGAAGTCAGGAAGACCTGAGTTCAAATCTGATCTCAGACACTTAACACTTCCTAGCTGTGTGACCCTGGGCAAGTCATTTAACCTCAATTGCCTCAGCAAAAAGCAAAAAAATAAAAAATAATAAAAAGGAGAATTAAATTTCACACTACTCATTACATGTACTTGGCTAACTCCTCTCCTAGAGTTTAAGATCCTAGATACAAAGAACAATAACTTAGTTAATATTTTACCTCCTTAGCACCTAATATAGGAGTGGGCAGGCAAATATTTATTAAATTAACCTGCATAGATGTAACTTCCAAATCTGTATCTGTATCCCTGTTTTTTTACATTTTAGTGAAGATCAAAATCCCACTTGCCTGAATTATATCTCAACTTGGTTTTTCCACATGCCATAAATTGAGTTTATCACATTCCCTCTACTGCTGTTAATTTCCTTGGATTGCCAATAGCATCTGCATCCATTCAAATTCTTTGAGTCCAAACTTGTTTTCACTACATCCATCTTTACTTCTTACATATAATCCAATGCCACTTTTTCTTCCTTTTTAGGTTTAATTATTTCATCTCTAGACTATATCAGCAACACCCACCAGTATTCTTACCTTCAATTTTTCTTCCAACAGCTACAATCATTATTTTATTAAGCTGATCAAGAAGCCTTAGTATGTTTTCATTACATCTCCTTTTTTGTTGTTGTTGGTCTGTTTTGTTTAGAGACTGGGTTGTATCCTCTCATTCAAGATGAAAATGCAGAGGCACTCATAGGCCTGATCCTACTACTAATTAGCATGAGTTATGGAATACTGGATAGCTATCCCTAAGCAGCTTGGATATTCACCATGTTGTTGCTCAGAACTTGGTTTGGACCCCATTGCAACTCATTACTCCCAAGCTCAAGCAATGT
Source organism: Myrmecobius fasciatus (assembly GCA_023553655.1). NCBI lineage: Eukaryota > Metazoa > Chordata > Mammalia > Dasyuromorphia > Myrmecobiidae > Myrmecobius > Myrmecobius fasciatus. Next base: position 12,538 of record JAJPUD010002942.1, read on the forward strand.
AGTAGCCTTAGTCTCCTCAGCATATATTATAGGAATGGGATACTATACTAGGCATCTTTCCACTGAATTTCTTTTAAAAAAAAAAAAGACTGATTTATTGTTTTATTGATTGTCTTGACTGAAGTGATAGAAAAAATGTTAATAACACAGATAAGCCTTAAAATTGTGCAGTGCATACTTTTTTTGAAGGGAGAGCCTATTATTAAACATTTATCAATATACCCCATCTATAATAGATGTTAACATATACATTGCATTTCAGATAAAATCCAAACACCTCACCTTAACTTTTGAAGGTTACCAATTTTATCCCTTGCCACCCTCAAGTTTCATTATGCACCCTGAAGAATATGCAACTCATATTACTACATTTCTCTGCTTCCCACATTATGTAACTTATTCATTGTTACTTCCTTACATTAACTTTCTTTCTTCCTCTCCACTGATCCATATTCATCACCTCCTGCATAACTCACCTCTATTTTTCCTGGAATGTCTGAATTGTATCTATCAGGGGTCTTATGATATTTTAGAGTTCTATAAACAAATTTTGTGTTGGCAGTTTTCCCCATTAGCACATTTTTAATCACTTGATCTTTCAAACTGCTGCCACAATTAGCACCACCAAACTAATATTCCACAAAGACCATAGTTCCAGGTATTATACTGAAAGAATTTTTCATTGTAAGTGTTTATAAAAGATGCAGGCTTGCACAGTGGGTAGAAAGACAACATTTCTGTAAGGAAGACAGAGGTTTGACTAATAACCCCAACACAGGCTATCTGTGTGACTTTGGGCAAGTCACTTAAATTTGCAGTGCCCCAAGCAACACTCTAAAACCATTTTTTCCAAATATTTTGCCAAGTTCTCTCTTCATTACTTGAGAAAGTTTCCAGTGGAGAACTTGGTTCTCTAAAACTAATAAATTCACAATCATAGACCAAAGAAAAAAGAGTTTGTTGATTTTATAAACTATATTCCTAATAAAATTTATTTAAAACTACTACCTAATTAATTCTGAGGTTCATTAGTTTATGTTGTCATAACTAAAATATCCTGTTAATGATATTAAATAGATATTTATTACCAATATTTCTTCTCTTTGAAAGAGGGGAGGAGGTTTTCCCTGGTTTTTAGAGCCTATCTTTGTTCTTTGTCCTTCAGTCTCAAAGAGGTCCATGACATCAAGGAGGTAATGCAACTGAATTGGATTTAAGTGAAGAAAGGCTGTGCAAGGTCATCTGCCTCACTTTACACTCCAGAGCCAACTGGGTCCAGTGGCCAAATACAGATCAGGACAACTAGAGATGGCCCTGAATGAGCCTATCCTAGTAACCTCACTATATATCCACCTATTTTATTGCATTAAAAAAAAAAAAGAAACCAATCTAAAATATACTTTCAGCCCCAACCAGCCTTATAGCTTAGCTGATTAATCATTCCAAAAATGAGCTGAACTGATCCATTCAGGGACTACTACGTTTAGGTCTTTAATTTATCTTTCCAGGAGTCACTAGGTTCTTCTTGTGGTTTTTTGGATACTGGAGAATGTAATGTTAGTCAACAAGGCATGCTGTTTAGATAAATCAGACATCTGTGTGTGTCTAGTACAGAGACAGAGAGTTTTCCTGGAACTTAGCCTAAACCCTGATTTAGTGAAGGAGACAAGTCTTTTAATCAGAAGACTTACTATCCTTTAAAAATCCATAATTAACATGATATCCTTTTTTAAAATACTGAAGTACAGACATTGCAAGGGAATTAGCTAAGTTTGCTTTATTTTTAAAAATACAGAGCAAATGGCTTTCAAGACAAATAGGAAAACCATAGTCTGCCAGATATTAGAATCATCCAGTATTTGAATAAACCAGCATTTTATTTGGTTTAACTTAATACACCCTAGGGTCAAGCCTCTAACTGGGTGACACTGATTAAACTCTCCCCACAGAGTTTAAATGAAGAGATGTCCACATAGACTCAAAAATAAGACAGCAATCATACAACTCCAGAGTAAGATTAAATAAAATTTGGAGTTCCAATTTGCAAAGATCACAGATAAACGAACTTCAATTCAATTCAATCTAATTCTTGGGTATCTAACTATAGTATAAGAATTTTCAAGAGGCTGATAAAGATAGTATACATATTTTACCTTCTGAATGATACTAGGCCTAGAAGAAAAAAAGACATTATTTCTGTGTAACATTAGAATGGTTTTATGATATTGAAGGAAAACCTTCAGCTGAGTCAGTCTTAAAAGCAGAAACTTGCTTACATGGCATAATCAGAAAGGCACAAGGCAGCTCCTTTCCTCCAATTCCATTTTAAAATGCACATACTTTTGGGAAGGGTAACAAACTGTAAATCCTAGGCAAGTGGCCAAAAGCATTCCCTCAGTTGAGGAAAAGGGAGGGCACAGTGCCCTGCCTCCCCCTCATCCCCACCACTGGAGGTGAAGAAGCTTCCTGGAGTAGGATGGGAGGGGGTGGAGAAGGAGTGATGAGGAGAATTCACTCCAGCCCACCATCTGGTTGCTTCCCCCACTTTAGATAATTATTCTTGCTAACTAGGTGCTAAGCTACTGGAGGATTAGAAGTGTTAACACCCTCTAATTTCAGGACCCTAGGGCCTGTTACAGATCTGCCTGAAACCATAATATTAAGGATCTATACAGATTGCTCTCCTCCATGAACAGAAATATGTAGCAAGTATTCTGTGATATACTATCCCAGAGGTAAGCTTCTATGTCTCTCCCTCAAGGTTGTAGGGGTTCCCCTGAAGAGTTAAGAGATCTCTTCTCTATTGTCTTCAACTGGAGCCCCTACCATTTATGTTCTCTCCACTGTTAGCCATCAGTGAGTAGCATTCCAGTTCTATTTAATTAAACATCATTCAATTTTATAAAGGGATATTTATTTCAAAGCAAAAACAAGAACAAAAAAGCAAACATCCCTCCCACATCTCAGTGTTTCTGTTATCCCACTTCTGTTTCTGGGAAGAGAGGGTTCAAACTAAACTCATTTCCTAATGGCATTGGTCCAGCCAATATGGGACATCCAAATGTAGCATGGATGCCAGAAAAGTCCTTGCCTTAGCTACCTATGGGTTAGTACTGAAAGTTACTCCTTCTTCCCTGGAATGTCTAAATTGTCTGCAAAGATCAAAAACTGTTTTGCCAAGAAACCACTTTACTGGTACTTTCAAAACTCATAAATTCAATCTCAAATGAGGCAGGTAATATACCCAAGCCTCAATAGAGAGGACCTGAAGGGAAGCATTAGCCATCTATAAGTAGTTCTGGAAAGTGAAAAAAAAAAAAGTTTTCAATGCCAAACTCACATACTTCACATGTTTGTTAAGAGCCAACATAGAAAACATTAATAGCAACACAGAGATTTATACAAGGGTTTTGAATCTCTTTGAAGTATTTATACAAAAAAGTTTTTTTATGGGATCTAGTCTTAATCTCTCTCTCTTTCTCTCACATACACACACATACACATACACACAAATATACACGTACATACACCAGGTTTTTCTGCTGCCTACTAGTTACAAACCACAACTAATTTAGTTATTTCAGTCAAAATAACTTGTCATTAGATAGCCCTTAGAGGTCTAAAATGTGCTTCTTTCATAAAAACCCTGTAAAAGCACAGCATAGATTTGTGGATTTTTTTTTTAAAAGGACCTTTAGGAAGTCTGTGAAAGAAATAAGAAATTTTAAACATTTTTTAAAAATATGTTTTCCTATTCAATACAAGAAAAATTTTATTCTGATCAAATAAGAGATATACAATACAACATTACCACAGTGTTATCTTTGTACATGAATCCCAAACATCTGAAAGCACTGATTTGCTCATTCCTCAGATTTTAGAGCATGAAGTCTTGTGGGTTTGATACTCATGAGTATCTGCCCCTTTAGGATGCATGGTTATGATTCTTCAACACAAAGGTTGTAACAGAGTCATAAAACGCTAGTGCCCTCAGAAGTTATTTAAAACTTCTTATTTTACTGATGTGGAAGCTTACTCACTGGAGAAGTTACCTAATTCTGATATCTTAGCTTGCATAAACTCTTAGCATTTCTCCTTCTATTCTGACCCCAATTAAATGATGATTCATTCTACAAAGGATAAAATATAAAGCTCTTCACCAGCCAACTGTCTAAAAGTAGGTAGGTACCACAGCGGACAGGGTTCTGGACCCAAAATCAGAAAAACCAGGGTTCAAATATAGCTTCAGACATTTCCTAGCTGTGTGATTCTGGGCAAGTCATTTAAACTCTGTTTGTCTCAGTTTCTTAATTCTAAGATGGGAGATCATAATAGCACTTAACCTCCCATGGTCATTGGGAATACCAAATTTTGTAAAATACAAATCGTACCTGGTACTCGGTAAGTGATTAATAATTTTTTTTTCTTGCTTTAAAGAAACATCATTCCCCTTCATATGTTTGGTCATTCCAGTTTTGGCCTGCTTGCTATTCCCTAAATGCAATACCTAATCTTTCAGCTCCATGCTTTTAGATAGCTTATTCCCCCATATCTAGAATATTCATTATCAAATCTTGGAAACAATAAATGTGCTAACAGTTGAAACCAAATTGCCCCTCCTACAAGAGATCTTTCCTTATCCTCCTCAGTTGCATTTCTCTTCTCCCAAAATAACTTTATGTTTATTTTTCTTTTATTTGTCTATGAACTTGTTGTTTCTCTCAAATTGAATATAAATTCCTTGAGGATAGAGATTTTGTTTGGGGGGATTTGTACCTCCAGAACCTAGTAAGGTGTCTGGCACAAGACAGATGCTGATTAAATGTTTATTGAATTGGATTGCTCAAGGTCAAAGAGAAAGTTATATATTGATCCAGGTCTCCTGGCTTCCAGGCCAGGATTCAGCTACCTCCAAGGGATAAAAGGAACTATTAGTTTGCAGCCCAGAATGCAGAAAACATTGAAGATGGGGTGGAGGGAGGGGGGAGAGGGGAAGGAAGGAAAAAGCAATAAATTCTCTGTTCTAAATTGCTTTCTGTAACCTAATTCTGATATTTCAGTTTGTATAAACACCTAGCATTTCTCCTTTTATTTTGACCACCACAAAATGCTGATTCCTTCTACAAAGTGATTCCTCCATTCTCTGACTGTCTGCCTCCAACCCTCACCAACTTGTTTGAAACAATAGCTTGCTTTAAACTTGAAAAATAACCACAGCACTCACCTCTTCTTCCCCTTCCTAGAGTCATTTCTGCCTGCCACAGATTCAATTGTTTTTGTTTGTTTTTTTTTTCTATTTAATAGCATTTAATTTTTCCCAATTACATGTAAATCTAGTTTGCAACATTTTACTTTTATAATATTTTGATTTCCACTTTTTCTTCCTCCCTTCCTTCCTCCTTCTCTACCAAAGACAACAAGCAATCTGATATAGATTATATATATACAGTCATATTAAACATTTCCACGTTAGTCATGTTGTGAAAGAAAAATCCAAAGAAAAGGGGAAATAATCAGGGGGGGGAAATGAAAAAATGCTTTGATCTGCATTCAGATTCCATAATTCTTTCTCTGGATATGGATAGCATTTTCCACCATGGATTTTGTGGAATTGTCTTAGACACAGATTCAGTTGCTGAAACTTGAAAATCCTTTCTCTTCTTTTTGTATCCCTAGCACTCAGCACAATGTCTGTCACATACTAGGTGTTAAAGAAATGTCTAATAACTGAATGACTCAGAAAGACATTCCCAGCATTGATATTAGTTATATGAAAGAGACATAATTGCATAGGGGAAAGAGTACTTACTCTGGAGTCATGGGACCTAGGTTCATATGCCACCTTTGATACTTAAAACTCCTATGATTTTGAGAAAAATTTCTTAACCCCTTTGAATCTCCATTTCTGTAAAATGAGGAGATTGTATATCATTTCTAATATCTCTTCCAGCTTCAAACATATAATCCTATAGCATAGTTTATATTTTTTTAAAAAGCTTAGATGCTTAATTATCCAGGGTCACATTGATTATTGAGGATTAAGAGCAAACCATTTACTGAAGTGTCTCCCCAAGGGACCTCCCATGATGGCATACTTACAGATGACTGATATTCTTGTTGAGGATACTGTTCCAAACAATACAGATTTTGTCCCTTCTACTACTCTTTGTCCTTTGTAAATTATTTTCTATATCTTTTTAGAGAGAATGCATTTAACATGCCTACAGAACTTTCTCTAGTTATTTCATATCTCAGGGGTACCAATATAATATGTGGTTTGTCAGTATGCTATATCTCATTCAATGCTACATGACTAACTCACTATTTCTTTTCGCCATAAAAACCATACAAGAGAAATTGCCAAAACTTCTTTCCCAGGACACCATAGAGATGATAAATAGACAAAGCATAAGTAGAATATGATATATTGAGCCTTTGAATTATCAGAGAAATGAACAGTCTTTGTAGGACATAAAGTTAAAGAGAAACAGCATAAGTTCAGGCTCTCTCCTCTCTGTCTCTGTATCTCTATGCATCTGTCTGTCTCTGTCTCTTTCTGTCTCTGTCTCTCTGTCTCTGTCTGTCTCTCTGTCTCTGTCTGTCTGTCTCTGTCTCTGTCTCTCTCTCTCTCTCTCCTCCTCTGTCTCTCCCTTTCCCTCTTTCCTCTTTTTTTCTCCCTCTGCTTTCTCTCCCTCTCCTCCCCCCTCTTTCTTTCTCTCTCTTCCCACTCTCTTTCCCTCCCTTCCTCTCTTTCTTCTTCTTCTCTCTCCCTCTCTCCCTTTCTCCCACTCCCCTTCTTCCCCCCTTTCTTCCCCATTTCTCTCTTACTCTGTCTCTCCTCTCTCTCTTTTTTCTTTTTCTCTTTCACCTTCTCCTTCTTTCTTTCCTTCTTTCTCCCTGTCCCTGTCCCTCTCTCTTCCCCTCTCTCTCTTTCTCTCTCATACACCCAAAGGCACACTCATACCTGCTGCTACCACTCCCATTTTACAAAACAAAATAAAATAAAATAAAATTAGCTCATTCCACTTAAATCACAGGGCTACTATTCCCTTTGCAGAGAGGGATGCTAGGCAATAGAAGGCAGACAGGCCCCACTTCCCTCACTGCCTCTCTGTTTATAGACCCTGAAGGATAAAGGTTCAATTCCAGTCCACTTTTCCCCTTGGAATCCAGAGTAATGCCTACCCAGGAATCAAACTCTAATTCAACAACTTTATAAGACTGTTTTGAATTTAAAGTGAGGAGTGTTTTCCCCCCAGTTTTGTCCACGAATATTTTGCAAACTTGACTTCTAATGCATCTTCACATTTCCATGTTTTATAAACAATTCAACAAATTAGAAGTCAAAGTGTCCTAAGGGCGGAAGTTTCCTGATAAGAGGAATCTCAAAGAAATTATAGTATATTTAGAAACCAGAATGACATTTCCATCCTTTATTTGTTTACCACTTGAACTTTAGCGGCTAGATGGCAACGCATTAAAAGGCTGCTCAGGCATTTGGTTGGTGAGTTTCCAGGCTCCTGAAAAATTATAGACCCCAGCAACAGTTCAAGGACGTCATAATTCACCAAAATAGTCCAACTTCTGGAAAAACCTCTTTTGTTAAAACCTTATGATTTAGAGTCTATGGATCTTAAACAGACCTCTACTTCATTTTAGGACTTCCCCCGCCAGCAGAGTTTATGAATAAATCCATTTTGCTATAGCCTCTGCTGACTGCAAGGAGATCAAGTATGATATGCCTGTTTGTGATGCCAGTGGCAATGCCCATAGCTACAGGAGAAGCCTTACCATTTGTAATGTTTGCCCAGGGCAATAAAGGTACCACTTTCTGAATAAATCTGGTTCAAGCCCCCCAGCATGGCAGGGCCCTTCAGGAATTTGCTTTTCTTTTTTTCCCCTCTGTATCCTTCTACTGAAGGACTTGTTTTTCCTTTAAACTCTCTCAATTACAGGTCAGTGATATTTTCTCATAGATAGCAAGAACAATACTTAATTAGGTTTTTAAAAGGTTTGAATTTAGCCTTAACTATAGTGATTTTTTTTCCCAGCATGGGCTGAGGGAGGAGAGAAGCCAGCATCCAAGAAATGAAAGGGAAAGCTCAGCAGGAGGGAGGACAAAGTTTTATAGCAAGAACATTATATTGGACAGCAAAGAAGCATGGGACACAGTGGCAAGCAATAGGTAACATGAGACTTGGTACTTATACAAACGTTTTTAGTTCAAGACATGAAATGACTGTCCAAGCCATTCCTCTCCCCTCTCCACCATACAGAAAGAGAAAAAAGGAGGGAGAAAGGGAAACAGAGAGAAAGACAGAGAAAGAAAGACATTCAGATAGACACAGAGAGAGACAGAGAAAGAAGGAGAGAGAAAGCAGGAGAAAAAGAGGGGGGGGGGAGAAGGAGATGGAGATGGAGAGGAATAGAGATAGGGAAAGGGAGAAAGAGACTCCTTTGTATGCTAGAGTCAGGCAGCAAGCATTACTGGGTCCAGCTTATAAAGAAGAAAAAGGGAGAAATAGAGACAATTTGGAGAAATAGAAAAAAAAAAGCCTAGGTCTCTTAAGACTCTGGCTTCTTGGATTCATGTTGTTGTTGTTGCTGCTGCTGCTGCTCTTGCTTTTATCAATACAAAGAATTCTTGGTACAGAAACTCAATCCAACAATGCTTATCAGCAACTCATCTATTATAATTATAGAGAATTGCCTTAAGTAATGAGAATATGTGTCTTGCCCATGATCATAGTTAGAAAATGTCAAAAAAAAAGACTTGAACCCAAGTCTTTTTGACTCCAAGATCAGCCTTTTATCCATTATACTATCATGCTATTTCCCTCAGTTTTTAATCAAATTAAGAAATAATTACATAATATGAATTAAGGTGATGATGGGAGGCAGTGTCCTTTGTGAACATATCACCAAATTAGCAATCAAAGAACCTGAATTCTCATTCCAGAGTTGCAATTAATTAGTTTTGTGACATTGAACAAGTATCTAAATGTCTCTGGACTTCTTTTTATTCATCTGTAAATTGAGACAGTAGGAATCGAAGGTGAAGAATGTGAAGACCTCCAGCTACCTGGAGCCCATCACATACCTGAGTGTGGCCTGAATAAGATTAATATGTAATTGGAAAATATTTGACAAAATGGATAAAAATACTATTGAACAAAAAAAATTAATGGTCATGTAATTTTCTAAGTCAATATATACTCCCAGAAGACCCTTATATGTATTACTTTCATTTAATGGGTCCCATTTTTATTTGAGTTTGACATCATTGGATTAGATGATCACTAATTCTAAACTCTATAGTTCCATGAGAAAATGTGAGTAGTAGAACCAAGTGTGAATGAGTACCAATAGCAATAATCTTAGTTTAATAAAGGAATCATGACTGAAGAGTTTTCAAGGCCTTTTGATTCTAGGTTGGGAAGTGTTTTAAATGAAAATAAAAGAGAAATCAATCTTTGGTGTTCTATTCATGATGAAATCCCTCTACCCCCACCTCATCATAAGCTCTCCATCTCTGAGGCAAAGTCAGTATCCAAATATGAGAGTTTGTGAGATCCAGGAAGCTGTAAGTTAAACTTCTCAAAACAAGGATACAAGAATGAATAAGACAAGTAAGCAGGGGTCCTGGCAACTGTAATTAGTAATAATTTGATCGCCTAGGATACTGTGAAAAGAAGGAGGCTGGTCTTGTTTACTGCAGGGCTTAATGTCTTTGGGGAGGCTAAGTCAGACTTCATATTAATGCTGAGCACCAGTGATTTATTGCCTCTTAAAAACATGTTTGGTGACACTCTCATGAAACCATGGAAAAAGCAATCAAGCAGTTGTTAAAAATTGGAAATAATTTACTTTAAGCAGTAGCTGAGGAAGATGAAAACAAACCGTTATTCCACAGGACATCATAGTGAACTTAGACAACAACAGTTAAAATGATAAACAAAATTAAGTTTCAAATGTAAAATATTCAACTCAATGTCATGTCATTGAGTTGAAATTAACTGTGGGCTTGTTCTTGTTCACTCCTGAAATTAGTTGGTCTTAAGGAAGGTTTGAAGGGAATGTATGTGTGTGTATGTGTGTACATGTGAATGTGTCTGTACATGTATGTGTATATATGAGAGAGGAAAAGACACAAAGAAAGAAAGAAAGAAATGCACATAAATACACAGGGAGGACATTTAAACAAGTGCAAGAGATGAGAATGTGGGTCTAAACTTGTGGAGCAATTGATTTTTCCTTACTTCATACTAGCATTTTAAGGTCAAAATATACAATGCACCAGTAAGGATACAACTTCCATTAAGTTTATTAGTAGACTTTAGTTTGCCAGTATACATGCCAGTACACATTGGATAAAACAGGCATCCCCTGACACTACTGGAGTCATTTGCCCAATATATAGGCACCAGTTTCCCCAAATGAGGTCAAATTCCTTGGAGAGAAAAAAGGAACTCATTTAATGAAATTTTAAGGTTCTTCTCAAAATGAGTATAGCCCATCAAATTTAAGTATGAGATCTTGAGTTATATGACTGAAGAAGAAGGGAAAGGAAAAGAGATCTATTGGATTCTTTTCAAATAAATCTATTTTCTATTGATCTTATTGATACAAATGTCCCCATGACATGAATATAAAGTTGTCAATTTCACGATTTCATTTCCAGTATAACCTCTAACATTGATTCTTAACATGGATGAAATTTCTATAGAAAATTTTCTCCAAATTGTTAAATAATGGCAACAAAAAGATATATCATACATTATATATAGAACAATACTAAGCTGAAAACTAAAGGACCAAAGGAGAAACATGAATGATCAGCCTGCTGAACAGTCCAGGGCAAGACCACTACTGCCTTTTTAACCCAGTGAATCATCTTATTGCTACTACATAAAAATGTTAATAAATCAGACCGAAAAGAAAGCTTTGGGCATTATGAAAAAATTATCTGCCAAGATTTTTTTTTCAGATTTGTGCTCTATATTATAAATATAGAGCTCATAGTATACCACTGAGTAGGATACATACAACTAGATTCTAGATACTAAGTTCCCAGAAACAAATTATAACATGAATGTGTTGTCCGATCAAATGGGTTAGCAAAATAAAGACAGATGGCAGCAAATTAAGTCTAACACTCAATGCTAACACTTTACAGCTATGTTGCCATTACAGACTTCTCCACCACACTGATTCAGACTTCAACTTGACATTGATCCCAAAAATATATTCAGCACCATCTGCTGTTCAAGTATCATTCAAAGGAAAGGAGATGACCATTTGGGATGTCAGTATTAAAAGCTGCTTCTAGAGAGAACATCTTTATATATAGGAAAAAGACTAAGGTGGCCCAAAAGCTGGAAGACATAGGAGAGGGAAGTAAAGTCAGCAAGATTTCCCAGTTTCAATGACTTCTCATCTAACAGTTCTGTAATGGGATGTAGTGATATGTTCCCACAAACTCTTATAGAATAAAACAAAAATGTAATTTGCATAATGTTAAAAACAGGTATTCACCTAAAAGTCATGACTTTAGTACACTCTCCCTTGCTTTTCTTCTATCAAGAAATGACAATCTGATAGGAGATCAAAGGGAAATTTTCATTGTATCCAATACAGAAAGAGGCCAGAATGTATCATAAGTGATTACACAGATATATCTTCAAGTCAGGGAACAGCCAACAGCCATGCATTCCAAGGAAAGGTCAGAGACAAACAGCATTTCCACGAAAACCTTTTCCAGCTGTTGACAAGCAATTTCTCCACATGCTAAACACAATAGAAAACCTTTTTTTTTTCCCTTAAATCTCATATGGGTCATGATGTAGAGAGGTTTCAATCATGTGGGCAATCTCAAAGTAAATGATGTTTCTTTCAGTCCTGGCCCATCTTGGGGTAGGGGGAAGAGGGGGACAGATGAAACATTGGCTAATAATGTTTCAGAATTGTTTAATGCACTGTTTTGACAGACTTCAAATCCTTAAAGGAAAAGAAAATCTCTTAATAAAACAGCGACAGAGATGGAAATACGAATAAGCAACAAAGATTATAATGGAAGATATTTGAAGCTACTTTGACATTTTCCCCAAACAATACTCTTTATGTAAATTAGTAAACTAGGGCAAGGATATTTATGAGGTAGGAAAACATTTTCAGGGGGAAAAATGAAGGTGTTTAACTTATTTTTAACATCAATTTTCCAATATCAAAATAACGACCTAAATATGACTCCTTGATATAAACATGAAAGATGCTTACATCTAAGTAAGGTAAGTTGCCCACACTGTCACAGCCTCTGATTAACTAGTAAATTAATGGAAATTGAAAATAATGCACAGAAGTAGTGTGGCCAAGTTGAGAATAACTTGTCTGGAGTCAGAACACCTACATTCAAATTCAAATTTAAAAGCTATGATTTACTATGTGTGTGACCTTGTCCCCCAAAGTTCTGTTCTGGGTCCTTTTCTCTTCTCCAGCTATACTATCTTGCTTGGTGGTCTCATCAGTTCCTGTGGATACAATAATGCAATCTAGATTAATTATTCCTAGATCTACTTATATAGCCTTGACAGCTGGTTATCACAATGTATAGAGTCAATTGGGCCAATCAGTTAACTTCTCTGAACCTTAATTTCCTCATCTACAAAATGAGAGAATTGGACAAGATAACCTTTAAGCTAAGTTATGAAGAGAAACTGTTCTGGGGATAAACTTAGTTGCATCTGGGAAAAAGGTAGAAAGTAGTGTCATTATGGTGTTATGAGCTAAAGCACTTGAATCTTAGGATAGGCAATCCAACTGTAGGTAGAGCCTTGGAGCTACCTGCCCTCTTCATGAGTTCCCTCACTCACTCTTTGCAAGGGTCTCCTATTCCATTATCTTCCATTATAAACTAAGAAGAAGGAAGAATAGGGATGGGGAAGAGGTGAGGACTGTTGAAGAAACTTGGTAAGTGAGACAATGGACTGCAATGGGGAGGAAGTATCCCTGCCCCCAGTGTTGGTGCTTGGACAAAGTTCCAGTGGTCCTACCCTAGTCTCTTTCCCTTCTGAGATTTTTGGGTCTATAAACTGTATTAGCAAAGGCCTAAAACAGTTGTCTCAAGTTCAGAGAAGTTCAGAGAGTACTTTATTAACTTTAAAAAAAAAGAAACTTAAATATTAAAAGTTTGTTGTTTGTTTGTTTGTTTTTTAAAGGCCTATGACTACCAAAAAAGAAATGCCCTAAAAATAGCTATATGTGTCATTAAACAAGAAAAAAGAAATAAGAAAACTGATAATGCAGGGTAGAATCTCATTATGCTTCACTCTTGTTTGGCCAAACAAAATTGACATTTCTTCTTGTATGCTTAATATCAACTAGCAGCATAAAGAAGATACCACAGAATCGATAAAATGATAAGATTCCAGTCCAGATAGGGCCTTTTAATCATATTCCAGATTCAGAAGAAAAGAAATACATTTCAAACTTTCATCAACATTTTGGTCTAATTTGATAAATGTCTATATGTAGGCAAAATTCAGTTAGTTATAAAGTTTTCCTCTTCTTCCATTAATGAAAAAAAAAAGGTTATGCAAAAAACTAAACAGTCTTTGCCACAAAAACACTGTGTCAGAACCTGGAAGTAAGCCAGCCAAAACAGCAGGGGTGTTTGCTCTGATAACTGCACTTCAGAATTCTACATTCAAGGGCAGCAGCGGAAAAGAAATTTCACTGATAAGACAAGACCCCATAAGAAAGAAAACCCTCTTTAGAAGACAAATTATCAAAGGTAGGAAAGGCTTCTAAGACAGAAAACTGCAAACATGCTGAGCCAAGGAAGGACACTCCCTGCAGCTGTCTGAGGATAACCACTTTTGCATTTTAATATTCTTTATTTTTTGCTATGTGCTCTAGAAATTGCTTTTGATGTTATGAATCTTAACAGGCTTGTAATCTTTGAGACTCTGAGCAATGAATACTGTCAGTGAAACCAAAGACACAAATAATTTGAGCCTATGAGGAGTTAATAGATTTTATTAGTGCCTAATACAAATTAATACAACAGAACACTGAAAATAACCCATGGAAAGAGTTGGTAGGAATCATGACAGAGCCATTCATTCTCAGAATTTTCTGTAAGCCTCACTGCTTCTTCAGTAGAGGGCACTATGAGATGAAAAGTGGTTGAAAGCAAAACAATACAGATTCTTAATTGAGAACTAAGATTGCAGTTATAATGTGACAGGTTTAAACAAAAGAATCTCTTTTTCCACCCCTGCTTCTCTTCTCTGTGAAGAGAATTATAATCATTTCAAAATGGTCATTGTTCTCTTACTTAGAGGTGAATTTCCTTTTTTTTTTTTTTTTTTTTTTTGGCATTAAGAGAAAGAATATCCACTAGGGCAGACCCAATTATACCACTAGTTAGAGCCCAAGCTAGTATCAGGTATTTGCTAGGAGATAGATCCTTTTAAAGTAGAGAAATCTTTACACATTGCAAAAATGTAAATACTATGTAATGAAAAACTTTTGTCAAATCATAGATCAGGGTCTGAATAGGGGTGTGGAGGTGGAAAGAACTGTTGAAAGTGAATCTTCCCCTCACTCTATCACTTAATGCCAACTTCCACCTATGGTTATCATGTTCCAGTCATCTTAATAACTGACTTATTGAAGCACACATGTTTGCCCAATAATAGCATTCAAAATATGATAGGAATCAAAAGTGCAGAAGAGGAAAATAGGAAACTTTCCTGAGTAAGGCTATCCCTGTAGTTCCTTTACTCAGGGAAGAAAAAAAGAGAAATTTACATGATAATTATTTTATATATTTAAAAGGAATAGTAAGTTGTAATGGATTTGCAGTTCCATATACAATCATTTTTTATTACACTATGTTACAAAAATACTTGTTTTATTCCATAAATTAAAAATAAAACAAATTTTTAATAATTAGAACAATTTAAAGAGTTTCACACATACCGAAAAAGCATAGATCTTGACGATCTAGACAATGTAGAGGGGAAAAACCTCACTCTGCTACATAGTCAGAAGGAGGACATCTGAGCACTCACCTGAAAATCTCTAGTGAAAGGGTATTCACAAACTTCTAGACAGCTTTAATTGTGAGAAATTTTTTCTTTACATGAAAACTAATAAGGCTACTACACAAGTTCTAGCTAAAGTTCTGTTTTTTGAATCTAATCCATTTTATCTGTGAGAGCCTTTAAGATTTATGAGGATAGCTATCAAATCCCCTCTGAAACTTCATAGAGCCTAAAGGCCACCAAACTCACTTGTTATATTATTATATTGCACTAGATAAAACTGTTTAATACTAAAACCTGCATCCTGTGTTACCAATTGAAATGATTCTTGAGAGGAAAAAACTGTCTTTTACTCTTTTCAGCTCCTTTCCTCTGTCTCCCTTTCCCAAAATAGCACTTTGTTCATGGAAGACACTCTATGAATGCTTGTTGACTTAATTTAAAAAGAGTGAACAGGGAGATAGAATATCTAAGTGGTGCAATAATTGGGGCACCAGGCCTAGAGTCAGGAAGACTCACATTCCTGAATTCAAATCTGGGGTGAGACTCTTACCAATTGGCAAGTCACTAACTTTGTCTCAATTTTTCTCATTTATTAAATAATTAATATTTAATTATATGCACAATATACATGTATAACATATTAATAAATAATAATTAAATAACTAAAATTAATGAGTTAAATAAGGAAATGCAATCTACTCCAGTATCTTTATCAAGAAAACCCCATATGGGAACTGAAATAACTCAATAACAACAGGGAATTAAAAGGCATAAGGAAGAATTAGGGACAAGTAACACACTCTGAGCCAGTGATAATAGTTGCATATCTATGTAACTGTTTCAGACTTGGACTGTTTCGGGTTTTTTGAAGCACTTGGTCTTCAGGATAGCAAATAAATTCTCATTTTGTTGACATTCAAAGGATATAGTTTTCAATCAGTGATACAAGAATGCCTAGTGAATATTACTTATGAGGAATAGATAAGGCAACCCTTTGGTACTCCTAGGAGCTTCTTTGCTATGAAATGATCACTTGCTACTGGCTTCTTTCCTCTCAGGACATCTCTTTGGGGGAAGGTCCTTATTGGCTCATACCCACTGCACAGTTTATTACTTCACTGCACCACAGTTTAACAACTTCCAGTCTACCAATAGCTTCTTATGTTTACTCCTGGCTTTATGAAAGTCACTAGAAAAATCATCCACTGTTGGGATTCTGGCTATCCTCTCTACTTGTGTCCAAAAAGCTGTGGAATTGTGACTGTGGAAAGAGACAGCTTTCTGTTGCTTATATTCTAGACAGAGGAAGCCAAAATCATAAAAAGAAGGCTAGAATTGTGCAAGCACAAAGGTTGATGGGTTTGAATCGGCTCAATGTTACATTGAGAAGAGGAAGAATGAAAGAGAGAATAAGAGAATAGCTATTGCATTAAGGGAGTGGG
Source organism: Myrmecobius fasciatus (assembly GCA_023553655.1). Lineage (NCBI taxonomy): Eukaryota > Metazoa > Chordata > Mammalia > Dasyuromorphia > Myrmecobiidae > Myrmecobius > Myrmecobius fasciatus. The sequence continues at coordinate 29,030 of JAJPUD010002942.1, forward strand.
GATTATCAGAAATACCTCTGTTGTTACTGTTACTGCTTCTGGTGCTGAAACCACCTCAAATAGGGCAGGGAAGCTAGGAAATAACGATAGCCTCCCAAATTAGGGAGAGCTTCAAATAGTGAAACCTAATTCCTGTCTCTTACATTGAACTGTCCCTTACTCTGAGCCAATAAATGACTGCACTTTTTAAAAAGCTTTATTCATTCTATGTACCATGTGTTTTTCAAATCAAATCAGGTCTCTCAAAAATACTATTGAAGGCTAACATGTGTCCTTGGGGACATAGAGAAAGAAGAGATTCTCTTCTAATTTGCTGGAATCACCAACTGATAGTGGGCTCAAGATAAACCAAAGAAACTTTATTGACAAATATTATTATTATAACTCTCAAATATATATGAGCAAAAGAAAATGAGAGGAGAATTCTAGGGAGAAAGAGCTTGATAAGGAAAACTTCCCTTTAAGGTAGTTGTTTAATCATTAATCAGTGTCATTCTACTCAACTTTTACAGATAAGGAACTGGGGGGAGGAAGAAGTGGCTTGCCCAGGATCACAGAGCTAGTAAGTGTCTGAGGTCACATTTGAATTAAGATTTTCCTGAGCCTGGATCTGGTGCTCTATCCACTGTACCACTTAACTGTCCTTTAAAGGCACCAGTTTTAGGCAATTTCCCTCTCTTACTCCATTGTTCAATAGGTTCAAGGAATTCCCTATTGAGTGAAGATAAAGGCTCCTATAAGAGACAGATAGAGAGACAGAGAGGGAGAAACAAAGAAAGAGAGACAAAGAAATACAGGCACAAAGACACAGGGAGTTAGAATAGAGACAAAGATGGAAGAGAGAGAGAATGACGCAAAGAGACAGAGGCAGAGAGAGAGAGAGAAGAAAGAGAAAGACACAAAGACAGAAAGAGGAATAGAGAGACAGAGATACAGAGTGAGAAAACACACACCATGCCTGAAAGGAGAAAATGGGAAAAAATGACTCTATCAACACTAAGATATGGATAGACTATAAGGAGAAGCTAGTTCTCTAGATAATCTTCACAATTGCTATCAGAAGTATTTTCTTTTCTGATATTCACACAACCTTATGAGGTAGATCATTGTTGTTCCCATTTAATATACAAGTAAACTGAGGCTCAAAGAAATTTAGTTTACAACCAAAGTTACATAGCTAGCAAGTAGGGGGCCCAAGCTTCCTGGCTTCATATTTTTTGCACTATTTCTGCCTATTTATTATAAAAAATTTCCAGAAAAAAATTACAAGAACTTGACTGTTTTCTGGTATTCATTGCTTCCATGTAATGCATAACTCCTAATAAAGTGTGAACTAGAAGAACATATTTTATTATATTGCATTAGCTGCTAGGTAGTACAGTGGATACAATCTTGATCTTGAAGCTGGAAGACCTGAGGTCAAATCCAGTCTCAAACACTTAACTTGGTGACCTTGGACAAAACACTTAACCTTTATCTGTCTTAGTTCTTTCATCTATCAAATGAGAATATTAATAGCATCTACCTCCCAGGGTTGTGAGGGTGAGGGGAATAATACAATACTTGTAACATATTTTATAAACCTTAAAGTGTTATATAAATATTAGCCATCATTATCATTATTATTATGCAGAGAGCCCATCATCTATTCATAGCTCTATCAACAACATAAACTGTGAAAGTTTTGTCTCAAATCCTACATTGAGCAACATAAGTCAACTTTACCAGCATATGTGAAGACGTATCTTTAGGGAGGATAAGGAGATTTATGTATAAATGTGATTTTTAATGTGATTTTTTTCCCCCACACATATTTGGTCCACATATTTGGTCCACATATCTGATTTTTCTGCACTACATAACATCTTGAGGTGGTGGTAACTAAATGGCTTCAAAAATCTCACCAAGACTAAATCACTCCTAAATTTTTAGGATGGGGAAATTACTATCAATTAATGCAATTAGTATCAATCTGATGCCTAGCATGGGGTAGCATTTGAATAGCTCAAACCTCAGGAATTCAGATTTGGCAAAAAAAAAAAAAAAAGTGAAGTGGAACACCAAAAATAGACCAGGAAATTGCCTGAGGGCATTAAAGAACATTACAGTAATGGTGGAAAAGTACAATACCAATCTGTCGCATACATGAGGTGGCCGCTAATTTGTTAGGTGGCTGCAACATTTGGTGACAAGCTACAGCCCTTAAAATGCCATGTATTAATTTTGTTGTCTATTAACCTAGTTTAAATATTAGTAGCAATATAACATATAGATCTCACCCTATCAGAAAGCCTCCATAGAGTCTAATTTTGAGTGATAGAAAAGCTACCTATCAGTTTATCATTTAATAACATTGTAATGCTGGAGAAGAGAGAGATTTTGGTCTCTTATAAGAGAATGTGTGTATTCCTGTATCTTCTTCTAGAGAGAAGACAGCCTCCTCATTTTAAAATATTTCTAAATATGGTCAAAAGTACTCAACTCTATATTTGTTTCATGTAATATTTTTTAAAAGATAATTTTCACATAATCATTTTAACAAAGAAGATGAACTTCCTTGAAGTATTAGCCTTTTAAATAATCCAGCTCTCCTCCTTAAGCATGTGGCAGAAAAAATGTGTATATTATTATTTATAATTTACTAATACTATTTGAACCTTTAAATAATCCAGCTCTCCTATTCAGGGATGTGGCAGAAAAATTCGTAGATTATTATTTATAATTTATTAATATTGTTTGAACCTAGTTTTATGTGGCTAAAAAATTATCTAATTGAAAAAGCTTAGTGTAGAGGTCTACCTCAGAGATACTTCAGGGAAGCCAAACGCTTATAGGGAATGGTCAGATCCTAGTATTTCTTTTGAGAACATTCAGGTCTTCTTTGGCATTTACCCAAAGTTTATGTTTTGGATTCTCCAAAATAGATTGACTTACCTGATGATACGATCTCAAACCAACCATCTCTTGGAGATTACCTACTCCTCCATGAGGCCAATCAGAGAAATGTCTAAACTCTTTGTGATGTAATCTCACAAGACCTTGGAGAAAAACTATTCCCATTCTCTGGCTCTCTCTATCAAATGACCTAATAAATTTCCTTCTTAATCTATTTCAGATTTTGAGGTTTGTTGTTACAAATGACAAATGCTTTCCATATTTATAAATGAGGACAGAACAAGTCTAAATTGTATATACCAATAAGAGGATTAGTAGTTAATCCAAAGTGGTCAATAAAAATTTTTAACATTTCATATTTGACCTTGGAAAATATTTTTGTAATTGTATCTGAATATTAGCATGTTTGACTTTCTGGGAATTCACTTCAAAAAGAGATCAGTCACACTGTGCAGCCCTGACTAAGAAGCTAAAATGCTTTCCAATTTTCTCATTCTGTCCCAAGCTCAATTCTTTCTTGAAACAGATTCCTTGCTGGGAAAAGTTGTGATCTCTGGGACTGGTGCCCTATTCCAGTTTAAGCAGAATTACTATCTGTCAGACCTGCTAACAGCAAAAACAAGAAATAGGAAGGATCTGTGATTTCCATCCCCTTTGCGAATTCACTGATACCTACTATGTCATGGTAAATGTCTTAGGCAATATAGGAGTGAAATTAGAGAAAAGCAAATTAAAACAACTCTGAGATACCACCTTAGACCTATCAGATTGGCTAAGAGAAAAATAGAATGATAAATATTGGAGGCGATGTGAGAAAACTGCACTATTGGTGGAATTGTGAACTGATCCAAGCATTCTGAAGAACAATTTGAAACTATGCTCAAAGGACTATAAAACTGTACATTATCATTCGATCCAGCCATACCACTACTAGGTATGTATCCCAAAAAAATCCTTAAAAAGGGAAAAGGACACATGCGTACAAAAATATTTATAGCAAAGCTTTTTCAGTGGCAAGAATTAGAAATTGATGGGTTGCCCATCAATTGAACAAGTTGTGATATATGAATGTAATAGAACATTATTATTCTATAAGAAATGATAGGCAGACAGATTTCAGAAAAATGTCAAAAGACTTATGTAACTTTAGTTCACATAAGTGAACTAATGAACTGAATGAAGTGAGCAGAACCAGAAGAACATTATACAAAGCAACAGTAATATTGTGTGATGATCAACTATGGTAGACTTAACTCTTCTCAGCAAGACAACGAATCAAGACAATTTCAAAAGACTTGTGATGGAAATACTTTCCACATTCAGAGAAAGAACTATGCACACTGAATGCATATTGAAGCACACTATTTTCATTTTTATTTTTACAATTTGTTTATTGGTGGTTTTTTCCCTTTCTAGTAGTTTTTCCCTCTTTTCTGATTCTTCTACCTCAGTTTTCTTGACTGCAAAATAAGCTTAGGAGGAAATAGCAAACCATTCCAGTGTTTTTGCCTAGAAAATCACAATGGGGTCATAGAGTTGGACTTGACTGAAATAACTGAACAGCAATATAAATAATGAAGAATTTGACTATATCATTTAGCAAATTGGTCCCAAAATTAGTACTCAAATTCCTTTGCATTGCATTCAGTCAACTGTGCTGTTTCTATATTTTATTTTATTTATACATTGAGATTATTGAAGAAGATACACGGTATCACTAAGAACCACAGTTCTGAGATAGTATTTTATCTTCTAAATTTTTTTCAAAGGAATATACTCTCTGCCTAAGGCAAGTCAAAAATAGTGTAGATCTAAATTCTGGGCCTGGTAAAACTGGGTTCTGAAATTAGAGTGCTTATTTCACTCAGTCCCATATTATTTTACTCCAATTTTAGTTTACCTGTGACCTAAGCCCTCTAGAACTTAAAGTCACATAAGCCAATTTCGAACCTGGGAGTACTAACCGAAGAAGGTCATTGTCTTTTTATTTTACTTACTGTCCATATGTGGAATAATCCACAAAAATCTCTTAATATATAAAGTTTATGTCTAGGTTTCCCCTAAATGAGAGTAAAAAGACTCTTCCTGTATAAGCTCTCTATGTATCAGATGCAACTAGATTATAGAAAAATTTATATTTTTCCTCATAAAAATACAGAACATGCAAAATATTCACAGAAGAATATAACAGATTTAGAAATACATAAAGTACTTATCCTTTAAAGAGAACATAACTTAGCATGGTCACCTAGGCAAACTTTTTATATACTTTGATATGAGGGAGTTAGTTTATTGTCTTGCTTGAATAGACCATTTAGTCAGCTGATCATCAGGAGTTATTTTTGAAACCTATTGGCAAAAGGCCAGTAGAGATGCATATGCATGTCCACTCCAACTTTTGAATAACTCTCTCTGTCTTTCTCTACATACAAACATGCATGCATGTGTTTATATATGTATGTCCAGACGTATATGTATTTGCATATATGTCTAGACATATATATATATATATATATATATATGCATTGTGTATTGCCTATGCCCTATTATATCCTCAAGTTGATTAGGGAATTCATCAAAGTGCTCAGGGGTTCCACTGATCAACTCTCACCTTATACTAATAGATAAATACTAAAAAGCTAAAGACTGGATCCATGATTTCAGTCATATAGAAAATTCCTGTATGAGGAAACTCTAGCAATGCTGTTTGGCATCTTCTCCACAACTAACTCACAATCATTATCTATCTGTCAGAAGCTAGGTCTTCCTACAACAAGGTTAGATCTCTACTAATTGCAACACACTGATAGGTAAATTTAAATATCTTTGTTTTTAAACTTCTTTTGAAGAATTCATTCTGAATTATGACTGAACATATCAGAGATAAGCAGAGCTGCCTTCTCTCAAAATTCTTTCACAAAATTTGAACATCATTATTTTTTATATTAACTATTCAGCTTACTAATTTTTATCCTTCTTGTTCCTCAAAAAAAAAAAAAAAAAGGAAAATGACACCTTTTAATCACATTATAGACACTGGCTTGCAATTAAATGCTTCAATGGTAGCTGCAATTTCATCAATGTGATTACTGTCTCAAATAGTATAGCTCACTACCCATCCATACCTTCTCATTCTATGCATCTCATCCATTTGCTTCCATAAATTCTCCTTTACAAAGGGAAAATCCAACCTGCTGTCTTAATAATGCATGGGTACCAATAGCATTATCCATCAGTTTTCCCTTCCTTTCACTTTGTGAACAGTACATTTCCTTATTTTTTTTCATCCATCTCCCTGAGATATTCTTGCTGCCCCCTTTTCATAATTCTTATTTGATGTTATGTTTCAGCCCACTCATATGTACTATCCGTCACTCCATTGTCCTTTGCATTACACACAATTTTAATTCATGTAGTATGATTTGCAGCCATATAATTAGTTATTTTTAAATGGGGCTTTTTTTTTCCACAGATAGACTTGTCATTAAAAAAAAAAACTATGAAATTCCTCAAAACTAATCCCTCTCCAATATCTTTCATATGTGTGTGTGTATCTGTGTGCAGATATGTATGGATATAGAGAACAGCTAAATGGCATAGTATATGAAGAACCAAATCTGGAATCAAGAAGAACTAAGTTCAAATCTGATCTCAGACACCAGCTGTATAAACTTGAGCAAGTCACTTAACCTCTGTTTGCCTTAGTTTCCTTATCTATAAAATAGGCATAATAATAACACCTATGTCCCAGGGTTGAGAGCATCAAATGAGAAAACAATTTGAAAACTTTGAACACTGTCTGGCACATAGTAAGTATATGTGCCAGACAGTGTTCAAATAATATAATTATATATATAATTGATATATATATAATATATATATAAATGATATATATGTATATCTATATATATATAAATGATAACCATTATTATTCTATATGTGTGATATATCCATATATATATATATATATACATACACACATACTCTCTCACACATATGCATGGAGAAAGAGAAAGAGAATGGGAGAGAGAGAGAAGGGAGAGAGAAAGAAAGAGCAGCTATGAGGTCTGATCATCCAACTCCATGGCAATCTACAAAGCAAGAATATTTTACCCATTTGATTTTTCCTGTGTGGATAGTAAGAGCTAATTCTTTTAAGTGATTCTGGATCTCAGGAGGATCTGAAATATTCCAGAGCATAGGATAATCGGCACAATGTCATATGAAAACATGAATATATGGAAAACCTAACGCTGTGTGTGAGAGAGGGGGCAAGGGAGTTGTAAACCATAAAACACTATTCAAATGTCAACTATTGTCACAACCTATGGAAAGGCTTTCTTCTGTTTGAACTGGAAACTGGAAACTGGAAACCTGAATGGCAACAGCAAACATGATTGGTGATCATATGCCACTCACTCTTATTTTTCACTTGATAGTAATAATCAGAGGTCATTGCATAAAGCCGCCTCTGTTGTTACATTTTTGAAGGAATCAGCAGGATTTTGACATATGCATGGGAAACATCTTATTGGAGGAGACTCTTTAAGAGGTCAATAAAATTCAATGCCTTTTTTTTTCTTTTGTAACAAGCAGTAATAGCATAGGATTTTATATTTTCTCACCTTTCAATTAATTGCTTACTTGTAACAACTGATAATAAGCTTTCATATACATTTTACTTTATTTTTGCGATCCCAGTCTTACTCTTTCCTCCCCTATCTTCTTCTCTACTGCTGAATATGCATGTTCACCTCTCCCTATCTCAGTTAATCTGGGATGACATTTGCTTTTTCCATTTCTCTTTAGAGGAGCAAGATAGTGAGTTTTTAATGGCATTTTAAAGCTGAATATTTGTTTTCCTGATCTAGAGCTTTTTGTTCAATGAACCTAAATGGTCCTATTAAACATAAGGAGCTCAGCTTCCTTTAATTATCTTGAAAGAGAATTAGAATTTTTTTTTTCCTAACTGACCTTAGAAGAATAGAGATAATCATCCTAGATCTGTGGGATACTTTGTAGAAAATCTATAAAGAGAAACACAAAAATAAGGAAAATCACAGTCACTGGAAGAAAGGAGGAAAAAGTAAATGGAAAGGAGTGAGATCTAGACTATTACTCAAGAAACAATAATAGAATTCTTTTTCAATATAGTCTTCAAATTAATTACTAATTTTAAGCATCCAGAGATGAATGGTCACAAAGCTCTGATAAAGAATAAATTGGAACCAGAGAAATTCCATCTGAAGTATATATAGAAATCTCCAATACCAATATACTTCCAATGATGGCTCTGACTCATACCCAACACTACAATCCCCAAAGAATTAAAGGTACAGTCACCAAAAAAGTCGATGGAAAGGCATATGGTATGTATAAGTGTGAATAGTGTATAATATATTACCATTCCAATAATTATATGGGAGAATAATAATAAAAACAACTTGTTCAGTAGTTTCAGTCATGTCCAATTCTTTGTGACTTCATTTGGAATTATTTTGGGGGAGGGGGCAAAAATATTGGAATAGTTTGCTTTTTTATACTCCAGTTCATTTTACAGATGAGGAACAGAGAGGCAAACAGGTTTAAGTGACTGGACAGGATCCCTTAGCTAATTATTATCTGTGATCAGATTTGAAAATCTTCCTGACTCCAGGACTGGTACCTGTCTACTACATACCTAACTGCCCAGTAACAACAGTAGTTAATCTTTATGCTACCTATGACAAACATTTTATAATTTGATCCTCAAAACAATACTGGGAGAAAAATCCTATTATTATCCTCATTTTACAGATGAGACTAAGACACACAGACTTTCCCAAAGTCACACAGCTAATAAGCTAAATTTGAACTCAGTTTTTCCTCATTCCAGACCAGGCAACTTTATTTACTGTGGCACCTAGAACATGTCATCAAGGACATATATAACTAAAAGAAAATGTAATAATCAAAAAATTAACAAGCATTTATTGTGTCTACTGTTTGCTAGTCACTATGCTAGACATAATATACACAAATACACAAAAACAATGCCTACTTTTAAGGAGTTCATATCTGATTGGAGTGGCAACATGTATATGCATATGTATGCATAGAATAAATGTAAAGGAAATAAATATAAGATATTTAAAGAGTAAAGAATTTGAGGAAGGGTACGAAAAGCTGAAATTAGGTAAGACTATTTTAATTGTATCTTGGAAAGAGAATTTATGAGTTGGGAAGGTGAGGAAGAAATACATTACTGGCTAGTAAATAGGGAAAGAAATATGAGATGGTATTGAAGAACTAAGAGAAGACCAGTTTGATTGGATCATAGTGTTTAAAAAGAGAGTTATATATATATAACAATCCTGGAAAAATAAGTTGGGACCCAGTTATGATAGACTTTAAAAAACAAATTCAATTATTTTATCTGGAAGCAAAAGAAAAGCACCATAGTTTGTTGAGTAGGAAAATAAGACGGTTAGATCTGACTTTAAAAAAAAACAAAAACAAAACATCTTGACAGCAGTTTGGAGGGTAAATAAAAGCAGAGAAAGTTTTGGGGCAGGGAAGTCAATGAGGAGGCTATTGGAGGATAATTAGGTAATATGCTAGGGGAGAGACATAGTATTCACTTAAATAGAGAGAAGGGGTCAGATGAAAGAAAGATGAAAACAGAAATGGAAAATTTTGGCAACTGATTTATATAGGCAATGCTATGTTACTCATTGTTTGGGTTTTGCTGGTTTAAAGTGAATGTAAATAGCAATTGTTTTTTTGTTGGAGAATCTTCCTCTGCCTGACTGATATCCTTGTGATGGTAAATTGAACTATCTTTGGTCTCAATTCTTGCCTCGTCCTTAGTCATTGAATGGACATGGCCTAAGAGAAGCTGAAACCTGGGAAAGACTTTAATTTGAAAGGGCCAAGATCATCCACTGCATCCTGGGCCACTGCCAGCCATCTTAACTTTTGCCTTCCTACTGGACTCCAGTGGAAGAGAGAGCTGTTTACTTTGCACTTAAATCCAATTTATATACAAGTCAAGACATTACCCTTATGATATCATTGGTCCTCTTTAAGAACAAAGATGAATACCAACAATGTGGGGAAAATTACAAGGTTACTAAGTAGAATATTGGAAGAATGGTAGCAATATTGACAAATAAAGGAAATTTTGGAAAATGAGAAAGTGGGGGGGAGTTCAGTTCAGTTTTAAACATGTTGAATTTGAGAAGTCTCTGGCACATTCACTTTGAAATTTCAAAAAGGCAATTGGTAATGTGCTATTGAAGCTCACTGGAGAAAATAAGACTGGATAAATAGATCTAAAAGTCACTGGCATAGAGATGATAATGAAACCCAAAAGAGCCGATGAAGTCACCAAGCGAAATTGCAGGTGCATAAAACAGTCTTGGTGGATATCTACAGTAAAAGGAATTATCTGAATGATGAAATAGCAAAGGATTTTGGGAAGAAGAATTTGACAAGCAGGATGAAAACCCAGAGAGAGGAATTTCATGAAAACTCAGAGAGGAGATATTTATTATTCAGCATAAAAGAGTGGTCAAAATGTCAAATGAAGCAGAGATCAAGAAGAATGAAGAATGAACACAGGCCATTGCTAGTTAATTAAGAGATCATCTATCACTCACCAGTGACTTTGAAGAGAGCAATTTTAGGTTAGTGATTGGGTTAGAAAATAGATTACCAAAAGCTGAGAAGTGAGTGAAAGGAAAACCAGCAGAGACAGAAAGCAGAGGCAGGGTTTTTTGTTTTTTTGGGTTTTTTTAAGTTTGAGAAAGAGAGGAGAGATATAGGACAGTAGGATAAAGGGATGGTAGAGTGAAGGTTGTTTTTTGGGTTTGTTTGTTTTTTTTGGTGTTTTTTTTTTTTAAATGGAGGATACTTTGTCATGTTTGAAGGCAGTAGAGAAGGAAGAGAGTGAAAATGAAGAGAAGGGAATGATAGAGGTAATCATTCCTGGAGAAGATGAAACTGAGATTGGATCAAGGGCATATTAGAAAGGTTGAGCCTTGACAATGAAAAGAGCCGTTTGATTGGCAGAGAAGGGGAAGGAGAGAGTGGATAATATCAAAGGTTCTGAGATAAAGAATAGGGGAAGAAATGGAGTTCATATTAAATGGCCTCAGTTTCTTCTATAAAGGAAGTGAAATCCACATCTGAGAAAGAAAGATTTCCTTTCAATAAAAAGATTGTCTTGCTGCATTGAGGGACCAATTAAAATTGGAAACATGAATTTGTATTATATCCAGACAGTATGGTTATAAACTTCCTTCAGATGCATTCATCATTATGTTGGGTAGGACAACTGAGACTGTGGGAACAACCTTGGCCTACAGTTCAGCAAAACAGGAGCAATAATAGGAAAAAGAGATAAGATTAAGGTTAAGAGATACGCTTTAGGTTAAGATTGGAGAAGGAGAACTAGGAGATAGCACTGAAAGAGGACTTATGGGTGGAGAGACTGAAGGTCTTGATGAGGGCAAAAACTGGGTTTAGAAAGGTAAGGCAAAAGGAAAAAACGGGATGATGGGAGTTTATAGTCAGATATAAGTTTTAAATTAGGGAAATGGGACATTAGGGAAACAAACTTCAGTGAGCAGCAAGAAACATTCGGTCTCTTCTTACTAGTGGTAGGGAAGAATGAAGGTATAGTCAAGTGATGAAGATTAGAGTCATGGATGTAATGTCATAGGGATAACCTAAGAATCAGTGAGAACAAGCAGATGGGAGGCATATGAGAAAAAGAAATACAGAATAAAGGAAAGTTTATATGGTAGGGAATATGAATTCCAAAGGACAGCATGGAAGGAATGGGGAGGGATACTGGTGGGTTAAGGTTAAGGAGGACAAAAATAAGAGAATAGGTGGGAGGGGGTTAGGAATAGATTTCTCTTATGGGTTTAGTGGTTAATTAAAATTGGATAGCAGAAATAATTGGTAGAAAAGTTATTAGTTACAGGGATAATAGTATGTAATAAATAAAAAATAATTTCTCACTGTCACCAAGAGTTGTTGCTCTTAAGAAAAGGCCAAAGGTGTGGGTCTTATTTACATTCACCTGATCTTTTTATGGGAGGGAGAGTGCTTTGAGACCCTCCTTGATGGCTGTGGGAATAACCTATGAGTAAACTACATATTCATTAATATCCACATGGTGTCAAGAGATCTAGACTAGAGGAAGATAGACTCATTGTGGAAGATGTATAGCAGGATGTTGGCAAGAATTGCATAAAATATAAAGATATATGGGTCATAGGCTGCTCCTTTGACAGTAATATCTATATCAATTGAGATTACAAGCCTCAAGAGTTCATTAGGATAAGTAAATATAATCCATGAGATTTTCATCAAAACATCTAAAACTATCCAAAAATAAAGCAAATTTAGTCTTTCTATGCCAATTTTAGGGAAAGCAGGATACATAGAGGATAATCACATCTTTCTTCTCATTTCCAGTGAGGCATTTCTAAGGGCTTGGCAGCTCCTTCCTTTAGAAAAATCTCCCACGGCTTAAGTATCCTAATAGGTCTTTTTATGTATTCTTAATCATGCAGAACAGCAACTTGGAAAAAAAATCAGGGTATTCAAGGACATTTTGATATTTAGTATGAAATGTGCTTTTTCTCTATCCAAAGGAGAATGAGAAGCCATTAAAAGCATGAGACTAAATTGTAAAGTTGTGAGTACAATTACAGGCCATCCATAGGCAAGAGATTGACACAGTCCATGGAAGAATTTGATTTTTCTGACTGAATTTATGGTCAGATTAGATTCAGTCAAGATTAAATTGTCATCACAGATGCATTTGAGCCTGTACACAGTCCAAAACTTTGATCTGATTCATAAATTTGACAGGACAATGGCAATATATTTCAAAATGGATTGGATTCTCCCTACTGCCTAATCAATTATTGTTCAAACTTTCTCCTGGGGGATGTGAAATAGAAAAGTCAACAGAAGCCAGAGTCTTCTCAAAAGAAAGACCTTTTCCTCTGAAAACAGGGGGCTTGAGAAAAATCTTAAATTCTTACCAAAAATGTCTAAGTCACAGAAATAAATTACAAAAACAAATAGGGACAAAAATAAAGACAGACAGAAAAAGACAGAAAGAGACAGAGGAAAAAGAGAGGAAGAAACAAACAGATAAACCTCATCTAGGCACACAGTATAATATGAAAAACAAGCAGGGAATCTTACAAAGGTAAAATCTGAAAACAACGAGTTACCCTGAAGAGGGCAGGATGTTCTTTCTGTATTCATCAGGAGTCTGTTTTAAATTAATTTAAAAACTCTTTCAGATGAGCTTATTAAGTTCTGTGACACCAAATTATACACTAATAAGAAAAAAGATCAACATGTTCCTCATTCTCAAAAAGGTAGCACTGTCAAGGAGCCAGCACTTCAGTGGGCAGAGGATTGACTTATAACAGCTTTCACATCATGAATCACCTTCCCACCAGCTAATTTAGTGTCTGAACCCCTCAGTCAAAGTTGCCTTATTTTTAAACTCAAATTCCACATATCTCATGTATCAGGAAATCAAAATGAGTAGTATTAGAAATACAATGATGCTGCTAGGGATGAGACATTAACAAAAAGGCATTTGGGTATGTGGCCACTGGGCACCAAGGATGTCAAGTGTCAGCTGTCAGTGAGATTAAAACCAGAAAGCAGAAAAGGTGACAATCAATTGTCCTTACATTCAATACATAAATTTATCCAGTCTCTGAACAAAGACTATAATAATCTCCTTCTCTGTCCCATCTCCCCAGAGTGGTCATCTATTCAACCCTTGAGTGAACCCTGGGACAGAACTAAAAAGAATATCTCAAACTTCCTCATTCTCTCTAAAAACTATCCTAGTCCCAGAATTAAATATCAATCAGGATTTAGGATTGGATATCAGCTTGATCACCATGCATAAACCCACTCCTTCCATTTTTTCTCTTTTTCTGAGATTAATAATCAAATCAACATTATCTTCCCTACTGTGGTTTTGACAGAAGTGGGCCTTTTTGTCTAGAAACAAGCTTGTCTTCCCCAGTCAAAAACTCTCACTTGAAGCATCTATCCCCACTAGCTATTTATCTCTCTTCCATTTTATAACTAAACTCCTTGAGAAGGCCAACTATAATGTATATTTCTGCTACCTTTCTTTTTCCTCTCTTCTTAATTCTGCAATCTATATTCCAATTTTATCAGTGCATTGAAACTCTTCTCTTCAATGTTATATTATCTCTTAATTGCAAAATCTAATGGTTTTTCTTGTTTTAATTTTCATCCTTCTTGAGTTCTCTTCAGCCTCTTATACTGTCAATCACCATCCTCTCCTTAATACTGTCTTATTTTCTAGATTTTCAATATATTCTCACAGTTTTCTGACTTCTAGTGTTACATCTCCAACCATTTCTTGGATTCTTGAACTAGATGAACTAGATCATAGACATCAAACTTAACATATCCAAAATTAAACTCATTGTTTTCCCCAAATTCACTCCTCTCTGCTTAATTTTATTATTACTATCAAAGGTAACACTATCTCCCCAGAAACTCAGGCTTACAATTTAGGTATCATATTTAACTCTTTTCTCTCTCTTTACTTTTTTAATCTCTTGTATGGGTCTTCTTATCTAACTTCTATGACATGTCACTGCCCTGATATAGATCCTCATCACCTCATACCTGGGGATAGTATGTAATAGTATAATGGCTCATGTCCCTGACATCAGTCTCTTCCTCTCTAGTCAATTTTCCACCAAGTTTCCTAAAGCACAGGAATCAGCATGTAACTCCCCTACTCAATAAACTCCAATTGATTTCTATCACCTTCAGGACTAAATATAAAATCTACTAGGATTGTTTTTCATTGTAGTAAGTTTATTTATTTTTAATGCACATTGCTTTATGACTCATGTTAGGAGAGAAAAATCAAAGCAAAAGGGAAAAACCATGGGAAAGATTAAAAAAAAAAGTAAACATATTATTTGTTGGTTTCCCTTTAGTCTCCTTAGATCTTTTTTTCTGGATGCAGCTGACATTTTCTGTCCAAAGTCTATTGGGATTGCTTTGTATAACTGAACCATTGAGAAGAACCAAGTTTTTGATAGTTGATCATTCATTGCACATTCTTGCTATTATTATATATAATGTATTCCTGGTTCTGCTTGTTTTGTTCAGCATCAACTCATGTAAATCTTTCCAGGCCTTTCTAAAATCAGCTTGTTCATTGTTTTTTACAGAACAATAATATTCCATTACCTTCATGGTAAAACAGCTTGTTCAGCCATTCCCCAACTGATGGACATTCACTCCTTTTCCAAATTTTTGCTACTACAAAAAGGGCTGCTACAAACATTTCTGCACATGTGGGTCTTTTTCCCTTCTTTATGATTTCCTTAGGATACAGCCCCAGTAGTGACACTTGTGGGTCAAAAGATATGCACAGATTTATAGCCTTTTGGGTAGAGTTCCAGATTACTCTCCAGAATGGTTAGATCAGTTCTACACCAACAATACATTAGTGTACCAGTTTTCCCATATCCCCCACAACATTTTTCATTATCTTTTCCTGTCATCTTAGCCAATCTGAGAGGTTTGAGGTGGTACCTCAGAGTTGTTTTAATTTGCATTTCTCTAATCAATAGTGATTTAGAGAATTTTTCATATAAATATGAATGGGTTTAATTTCATCTACTGAAAGTTGCCTATTCATGTCCTTTGACCATTTATCAATTGAGGAATGACCTGAATTTTTATAAATTTGACACAATTCTTTAAATATTTTAGAAAGGAAATCTTTATTAGAAATACTTTCTATAAAGATTTTTTCCCCAGCTTTATACTTCCCTTTTAATCTTGTTTCTATTGGTTTTGTTTGAACAAAATCTTTTTAATTTAATGTAATCAAAGTTGTCCATTTTGGCTTTCATAATGTTTTCTAGTTAATCTTTGGTCATAAATTCTTCCCTTCTCCAAAGATTTGATAGATAAATTATCCCTTGTTCTAATTTGCTTATGGTATCATCCTTTATGCCCAAATCATGTATCCATTTTGATCTTATTTTGATATGGAGTGTGAGATATAGATCTTTGCTGATTTTCTGACATTATTTTCCAGTTTTCCCAGCAATTTTTGTTAAATAGTGAGTTATTATTCCAGAAGCTGTAGTTTGAGGATTTATCAAATACTAGATTGCTATAAGCCTTGATTATTGTGTTATGTGTATCTAATCTATTCCACTTATCTACCACTCTATTTCTTAACTAGTAACAAATGGTTTTGATTACTGCTGCTTTATAATACAGTTTTAGGTTTGGTACTGCTAAGCCACCATCCTTTGTATTTTTTTTTCATTAATTCCCTTGATATTCTTTTGTTCTTCCAGATGAATTTTGCCGTTATTTTTTCTAGTTCTGTAAAATAATGTTTTGGCAGTTTGATTGGTATGGCACTGAGCAAATAGACAATTTAGACAGAATTGTCATTTTTATTATATTAGCTTGGCCTAGTCATGAACAACTGATATTTTTCCAATTGTTGAGATCTGATTTTATTTGTGTGAGAAGTGTTTTGTAATTGTGTTCATATGGTTCTTGGGTTTGTCATGGCAGGTAGATTCCCCAAGTATTTTATTTTATTTACAGTAATTTTAAATGGCATTTCTCGTTCTATGTTTTGCTGATGGACTTTGTCAGTAATATATAGAAATGCTGTTTATTTGTATGGATTTATTTTATATCCTACAACTTTGCTAAAGCTGTGAACTGTTTCCAGTAGTATGATTTTCTAGGATTCTCTAAGTATATTATCATATCATTTGCAAAGAGTGATAGTTTTATTCATTGCCTATTCTAATTCCATTAATTTCTTTTTCTTATCCCTAAAGCCAATATTTCTAATACAATATTGAATAATAGTGGTAATAATGGGCATCCTTGTTTCACCCCATCTTATTAGGAATGCATCCAGCTTTTCTCCATTACAAATAATGCTTGCTATAGGTTTTAAATAGATATTGCTTATTATCTTAAGGAAAACTCCCTTTATTCCTATGCTCTCTAGTGTTTTTAATAGAAATGGATGCTATATTTTGTCAAAAGCTTTTTCTGCATCTATTGAGATTATCATATGATTTCTGTTGTTGTTGTTATTGATATGATTAATTAGGGTAATAGTTTTCCTGATAGTGAACCAGCCTTGCATTCCTGGTATAAAACCTACTTGATCACAGTGTATTATCCTGCTGATTAGTTGCTGTAATCTCTTTTCTAATATTTTATTTAAAAATTTTGCATCAATATTCATTAGGGAGATTGGTCTGTAATTTTCTTTCTTTGTTTTGAGCCTTCCTGGTTTAGGTATTAGTACCATATTTGTGTCATAGAAGGAATTTAGCAGTATTCCTTTACCTATTTTTGCAAATAGTTTATATTGTATTGACATTAATTGTTCTTTAAATGTTCGGTAGAATTCACTTGTGAATCTATCTGGTCCTGGAGATTTTTTCTTAGGGAGTTCATTAATGACTTGTTCAATATATTTTTTCTAAAATGGGACTACATAAGTATTTTATTTTCTCTTCTGTTAATCTGGGAAATTTATATTTTTGTAAATATGCATCTATTTCAGTTAGATTGTCAGACTTGCCATAGAAATGGTCAAAACAGCTCCTAATCATTGCTTTAATTTCTTTTTCATTGGTAGTGAGTTCACCCCTTTCATTTTGGATGAATCTTCTAGGATTTTTATAAACTGTTATAATCTACCCCACACCTTTTCCTTTATTCTTCCATTTTACTCTAACTCATAAATTCTAGATCCAGTGACACTGACTTCCTCAGTGTTTTTCAAATAGGACACTCCATCTCCAGACTCCAAGTTTTTTGTTTTATGTTTTGTTTTGGTTTTTTTGCTCGCTATCCTTCATGTCTGGAATGTCTCCCTTTGTGATTCTACCTCCTGGCTTTTAAATCTCAGCTAAAATCTTCTGAAACAAGTCTTTCCCAATTTCCTATAATCTTAGTGTCTCTGAAACTACATATATCTGGGCTTGACATAGAGCTCAATACCACATCACACATTGACTTTTTCTCCTAGAGCTTTGGAGACTCAAACTGAAAAAATCAACTCCTAGCACAAATGCGGCACTTTTCTTAAATGCTGATGGTTGACCAGGGGACTAAAAAAATAAAAAAATAAATAAAAATAAAAAATCAAGGGTGGTAAAAAGGGAGGGTGGTAAAAAAAAAAAAAAGACAGGACACTGGGAGAGGATATTATGTTTATGGGAACTTTGTGGCACTTAACCAAGCTTGAGGGAAAGAGGTCAGAATCCAATTGGGTTCATTTTTCTCCTTCCAAAAGCACATAGGCTCACATACCATAAATTGCTGAGCATAAAAAGTGGCTGAAATGCTTTGAGATCCAGTCCCCAGAGAAACCACCATTAGAGGTAAGGGAGTCAGAAAGTAAGCAACAGGGAAAAATAAAATGAAAAAAAGATGAAATTACTAAAAATCTCTAAGAAAACTAATGTCTTTGAATATAAAGAGATAAATTAAGAAAAAGGAAATATGGCTTCCAAAGCTAAGAAATAAGTTCAGGCATCTATGAACAAATTCTACAAAACAAAGGAAAATGATCCTTTTTAACTAAAAAATAGATGAGACAAAGGATCCTGTGGAATTTTTGGAAAATGTTAAATCACAACATGCTGCTTCTGAGTGATTTAAAAAAGAAATGTGAATTGTAAGAACAAAATTTGTGACCTGCATTACAAAAATATTAGGATAAATAGAAAAATTTGAATCTACAGTGATAAGCATCACTAAAAAAAACAAAAGAAATAGTAAATTGGGAGTGCAAATATACAGAACTAAGGAATAAAAACAAAGGAAAAGAGAAGAGAAGAGAAAAAAAAACTTTTAAAGAATAACATTAGAGGCAACTAGATGATGAAGTGGATAGGGCATCAGCCCTGAAGTCAGGAGACCTAAGTTCAAATTCAACCTCAGACATTTGACACTTACTAGCTTGTGACCCTGGGCAAGTCATCTAACTCTAATTGTCTTGCAAAAAATTTTTATAAATAATTTTAAAAAGCTGGATTAAAAGAAAATATGCTCATGATCCAAGTGAATATACTGATCTCAAAGATAGGATAAATAAAAACAAACCAAGAATCATGAGTCTCCCAGAAGAAAATGACAAGACAAAAAAAAATAAGATTGTAATGCAAGAAATACTATAAGAAATACTATTCAGGCCTTCTGAGCACAGAAAATGAAATATCAATTAAAAGAATTCGGAGCAGCTAGGTGGCGCAGTGGATAGAGCATCAGCCCTGAAGTCAGGAGGACTTGAGTTCAAATCTAGCCTCAGACCCCTAATACTTCCTAGCTATGTGACCCTGGGCAAGTCACTTAACCCCAATTGCCTCAGTTAAAAAAAAAAATTCAAGATAACTTACCGAAGGGGAAAAAAAAAAAGCCAAGGCTACAAACTCCTAGACATATAGTGGTTAAATTTAATAATTCAATTCCAAAACAAAGTTCTGTGACTAATCAGGAGATGTTCAAATACAAATGAAAGGAAATTTTAATAACACAAGATTATTTTGATTCCACCATAAAATGCAGAAGAAAATGGAATCATGTGTTTGAAAGAACAATAGAGCTCAGAATACAGTCCAGTGTTAACAACCTATAAATATGCACTTAATCATAATTTTTTAAATGGATATTCAATAATAAAGATCTGTTTGAAATATTCTTAGAAACAAACTCATGTCTATGCTTCTTAAACACCATAGAAAAGAGAAATGAAGGAAGGATGGATGAATGAAGGAGCAATAGCAACATGATGACACTAGAATGACCAGTAAGAGATCAGTAAGAAACAAGAATGAAAGCAGAAATCAAGTAGAGGTAGCAATGCAAAGACAAGAATGAGACATTATGGACAGAACCCGTTGACAAATTTCCTACTGATCAATTGATGGTTTTTTTTTTGTTTTGTTTTGTTTTTTCTTTCTTTGTTTTGTAAGACCATATTATAAAATAGGAGGATACATGAAAGGGGGGAAGGGAACAATGGGATAAAAGGAATTATGTGATATATCTAGGTCAATCAAGCTATATCAATGAGGGACAAGTTACTCTGGTCATTTCTCAAGAAAAGATCCTACAGTGAAGTAAGAGTGAGTGAGGAAGAGCAAGAGAAGGAAAAGGAGAGAAGGACTGAAATAAGGGAAAGAAGGGAAGCCTAGTTTGGTGGAAGGGGTGGGTTCCACTGATGAATGTTTCTATGGATGAAGAGAGAGGAGGATATTGTGTTGAAAATTTGATGCTTGAAACTGCTCCCCTGAGGAAGGAGGAGGTTTGGAAGTCCTGGAGGCAACTGGCATTTAAAGCAGTGGGAGGGCACAGTACCAGAGAGGAGATTTTCAGGTAAATGAGGGGGATAAGGTAATCAGGGAGAAGGTATAAGTCAATGCTAAACTGTATAATCAGGATGGTTCTACCATTGAACAGTATCTTCTGTCACTCACAGAAATTAACATTGTTCTGGGAGTGAGGTACATTGAAAAAAAAGAAATTCATATGGCAAAGTTCTTCAAGTCAGTGGCAGAAACTAATTAAAATGGGATGGTCCAGAAAGATTGCCTTAGATAGTATGATTCCATGAGGAATATAGGCATGGATATGATAGATAATTATAGGGGTTAGAAACTAGAGAATGAAAATCTAGAATAGCCAGAAAGAGAAAATGGAAAATTCTGAATTTCTGAAAAGGGGCATACAAAATTAAAAGTTAAAAAAATTAAAAAAGAACTAATGAATTAATAAAAAAATTAATCTAAAAAAAATTCTAGATTGGAGGGAGGAAGGAAAAAAAAGTCTTTGACTGTTAGAAAAAGGGAGACAATTAAATAATTAGGTTAATGCAGGAAAGAAAAAGAATGAATAAGCAAAACTCCAAAGAGGAAAAAAAAAAACAAATAAGAGGAGAAATTGGGGTGAATGGAAAAGAGGAAATAGGATTAAGGATACCTTTAAAATGATTAAGCTAAAGTAATTGAAGATACAGAATACTGTGTTTATAAGCAAAAGAGGGGAGGAATTCATAATTTGGGAGAAAATATTTTAGACAAATCAAAGAAAACTTTAATTGTGAATGGATTAAACAATCCAATAAAATGAAAAGTTGTGACAGACTGGATAAGAAAAGCCTGTAATTTGTTTCTTACAAGGAACACATCTGAAAAACAAAGACATATCCAAAATAAAACTGAAAAGATAGAAAAAAAATTTACTACATATCAAATTTTTAAAAAGGCATTGCAATCATGCTAGTTGATAAAGCAAAAAGAAATATTAAAATACAAAGGCATTTTAGACTTGTGCCTTCTCTCTTAAAAAGTACCCTATAATTTAAATATATATTTATATGTGCATGTGTTATTCCCCATGTCCATAGAATGTAAGTTTATTAAAAAATAATTAGTTTCATTTTCTTTTTGTACCATTAACACTTTGTCCAGGACTTGTAATATAGTAGGTAAATAATAAATATTTCCTCAATTCAATTGAATTGAATGACTTTTGAAAAGGAAGCAAAAAAAAACTTAAGCTATCCCAAAGATAATTCAGAGGTTTATAATGATTGTTTAAGAACCAGACTTTGCCTCTGGAAGTTAAAGGATTATATTTCAGGAACCCTGGTAGTTGATCAATACAAATTATTTGAGGAAAAGGCAAAAACCGTGAATATTTGAAACTATTGTGATGATCACTTTGACACAGAAGACAATAGAGCAAGGAGCAAGTCTTTTTTGTGCTAAGAAATCAAGATCCAGGGACAGCTAGATGGCACAGTGGATAGAGCACCAGCCCTGAAATCAGAAGGACCTGAGTTCAAATCAGATCACAGACACTTAACACTTCTTAGCTGTGTGACCCTGGGCAAGTCACTTAACCTCAATTGCCTCAGCAGCAAAAAAAAAAAAAAAAGAAAGAAAGAAAGAAAGAAATCCTCATTCTTGAAGTGCTCATGTTCTAATGGGGGAGACAACATAGAGAGAGAGAGTTTCAGCTGCAAGTGAATGGAAAGGCCTCCTTTTCCATAAAGTGCAAAGCAAAGTAGATGGTAATGACATATTTAATGTAATTTCCACTAATAAAAGTCTACCAGCATAAAAAATACTGATTTCAGGACCAGAACATAATAGTATATGCCATAGAAATAAACAGATATTAGCTACCACAATAGCAGACAGAACTAGTAAAGACTGATAGAAATGCATTGGGAAGATTATTAGTGCATGAAGTAGAAAATGTGAAGGCAATAAAAAAGAAATATGGAACAGATGTAGATCTGTCGGTAAATCCAAGTTCCACAGTAAGTTCATTTTTCAATGAATCATGTAATTTAAAAAAGGAAAGAAAACTATGGCTATGTGGATCAAGACTTACTAGCATCCTGATACCAATGGGAAAAGCAAATGCAGTGAGTCCCATTTAAAGCAATAAATACATATGCAATAGCAATCTTTATGTAAACTTTTGGAACTATAAAATGTACCCAAGAGATTTCAAAAGTATTCTCACAAAAACTATATAATATTTAGTACCCATAACAAACCTTGCAAGACAAAGCCTGGTAACTAGAATTATGTGTAACCCCTATCCCAAAACCCATCTGCTTATCTCTCCTTATTGAGGGAAATGAATGTTCTGCTTTTCAGAATGGGTAATTCAGAGATAATGAGAAGAAAGGAATCTCTAATCTTGCCAGTCACACCTCTCAGATTAGCTAAAATGATAGGAAAAGATAATGATAAATGTTGAAAGGATGTGGAAAAACTGGGACACTAATACATCTTTGTTAGAGTTGTGAACTGATCCAACCATTCTGGAGGGCAGTTTGGAACTACGCCCAAAGGGATATCAAACTGGTCATACCCTGTGATCCAGCAGTGTCTCTACTGGGCTTATATCCTAGAGAGATCATAAAAAAGGGAAAAGAAACCACATGTACAAAAAATGTTTGTAGTAGCCTTTTTTTGTAGTGGCAACTAACTGGAAACTGAATAGATGTGCATCAGTTGGGGAACGGCCAATTAAGTTATGGTATATGAATATAATGGACTATTATTGTTCTATAAGAAACAATCAGCAAAATGATCTCATGAACTTATGCTAAGTGAAGTGAATAGAACTAAGAGAACTTTGTACACAGCAACAAGAAGATTATGTGGTAATCAACTGTGACGGGCTTGGCTCTTTTCAACAAGGAGAGGATTCAAGGCAATTCTGATAGATTTGTGATGTAGAAATCCATCTGCATCCAGAAAAAGGGGACTATGGGGACTGAATATGGATCCCAACATATTGTTTTCACCTTTTTGTTGCTGTTTGCTTGCTTTTTTTTTTTCTATTTTTTTTTCTTTTTGCAATGATTTTTCTTGTCCAGCATGATAAATGTGGGAAAATGTTTAGAAGAATTGAACATGTTTAACTTATATTGGATTACTAGCTGTCTCGAAGGGGGGTAATGGGAAGAAGGGAGGGAGAAAAATTTGGAACACAAGCTTTTGCAAGGATGAATGTTGAAAACTTTCTTTGTGTGTATTTTGAAAATAAAAAGCTATTATTAATTTTTTTAATTCCATGAATTCTTAAATAAGTGGATAAAAGAACAACTTTTAAAAATAATTAAATAGAAGTACTGACATATAAGTTTGTCCTCCATAAGCTCATTGGAAGCATCTTCAGGACATTCTAGTAGCTAACAAGCCATCTATATTATATCTATGTACTTCATTCTGTTCCCACAGGGTTTTGTTTCTTTGGCTAGGTCCCTTTATTTTGAAAGCTTTTCAAACCACAAAACATAAAGATTATGAGTATATTGTTTGGAAACATCTATTTGTAGCTTTGTTTGGGGTTGGAAGTTTTCAAGTTTTGCAGAAAACTAGCTATACCTTCTGTCCTTTCTTGTGGGCAGTTACCCTCTCCCAACTCCCTTTTCTAAGGTTTTCTTAGTCAACTACTCCATTCTGTCCCATTCTCAAGAATAATAATACTTTTTAGGAATTTGCCTAAAACTTCACCTCTTTATAAATCCATTTCCTTTAGCTTTGTGTATGGGAAGGTGGAGACAATAGAGAGGAGTTTGAAAAAAAGTTGGGTGGGGAGGGAAGGGAAGATGGGAATCATATGGTTCTGATTTCCATGGTTTGATTATCCTAAGTGGGGAATTTATAATTTAAAAAAATCAATAAAGTTCTCTTTTATATTTCTAAAGAGTCCTCAACTACACATCTCTAGTAAGATACAAGTGACAAAGGTCCTTTTATCATTTCTTCCTGGCTATGTAAAGTGCCATTCCTCTTCTTAAAAGTTCACAAATAAGGAAATGCACCACAGGGGAACAGTCAACACAGATCACTTTATCTAAACTAGCTTCAATAATCAAAACAGAAAAGTAAATAACATTAAAGAACTGAGATAAGCTTTGGTTTTACCCACTCCCTTTTTGGGTATCAAAAAAGGAAATGGAAAGGAAAAAACTAGGCTTTCTTGTAAAGAAAGTTCTATAAGCATTAATCTGCTCCAGACGTGCTTCTCCTTGGGTTACCAAAAACTAAAGACAGAACTATGGTAGCAGCAACTATTAAGTAAATCAATTAATCACTTCACAAGCAATTATTAATCTTACTCTTGTGCTAGGGATAATACTAATACAAAGACTGAAACAATCCTTATTTTTAAGCAGTTTACATTCCGAATCTGGACATACTTTCCATTGTTTCTCTCTTTTCCACTCTGATGCTCTCACATTTGCAACTAAATCTCCTACCTCTCCATTAAATTTCGTTTACAAACTCTTTGTTCATCTCTTGTCTCCATCAGACTCTTAACACAAAACCCCTCTTTAATATGTGTCAGAGAAGATGACATATTAAAATTTTGTATAGATCAATTTTATGTCCAGGAGGTGGTGGGCAACAATTCTATCTTCAGTAATGTTTTGGTTCCAGTGCAATTAAGTTTGTTGAATTCTCAATAATCTGATGTCTGTTGCCGTAAGTGTGAACGTTTGTTTTCTACTAGTTTATGAAAAATAGTGAATTTCTCATGAATATGAAGCAGAAGACGGACTCTATGTATAATGAGGGGCCTTTGAATGGTGATAGTTATCATGTGGCTCAAATGGAGGAAGAATAAACATTTACAGCCTCTTCTTTCCACCTCTCCTTCTCCAAAGGAGACTTAATTTGTCAGGACCAGAAACAGAAAGTTGGGGTGGGAGGCCACTTAACTTTCCTCAGAAAGAAGGGATACCAGGTTAGAATTATATCTATCTGCTCCCTTAAATATTGTTATTCAAGATGATATGATCAGGTTCAATGTAACTTCTAGATTGTTTTGCCATTATTGGGGAAAGGGTGGGTCCAAGCTCTGTATCCATATCTTGACTCATTTCTCACCAAATACCAATTCCACAATGAATATACTTAGTGACTATCAAAGATATTTATCCAAATCAGAGAAGGTATTGACACAGGAGAACACATACCAGACAGAATAGAATGGATTCATTCTATACTTAGAATTCAGCTCAACCAAAAGAGATTGTCCTTGTTCCCACAGTCATTAGAGTACCAAGCTGGGGAGAGGGATATGATTAAAAACTTCTGGTTCCTCCTTGTTTTTCCACAATCTTTTCCTTCAGCATCTTGTAGTGGGGATAACTTTTTCCATCTTCTTTTTCAAAGTTGGAAGTCAAAATTTCCCAAAATGACTAAATGGTTGAAGAAAACCTGATGCTTGAGATGTCCCAAAGAGGAGTTGAAAGTAGGAGAGTCTAAAAGATGTTTTTTTGCTGGAGATTTCTAAAGGGGACTAGCAGTACCTTAGAGTTGTCTTAATTTTCATTTCTCTAATAAAGTCATTTAGAGTATTTTTTCATAGGACTAGAAATGGCTTTAATTTCTTCATCTGAAAATTGTTCATATCCTTTGACCATTTTTCAATTGGGGAACAGCTTATATTCTTAGGAATTTGAATCACTTCTATAAATACATTAGAAATGAAGCCTTTATCAGAAACACTGGTTGAAAAAAAAATTTACCACTATTCTGCCTTCCTTCTAATCTTGGCTGCAATTGTTTTGTTTATATAAAACCTTTTTAATTTAATATAATTAAAATTATCCATTTTGCATTTCATAATGTTCTCTAAGTTCTTTGGCCATAAATTCCTTCCTTCTCCACAGATTTGAGAGGCAGACTATCCCTTGTTCTCCTAACTTGCTTATAGTATCACCTTTTTGTCTAAATCAAAGTTCATGGAATTTTATATATCAACTAATAGCAGAATAACAACCAGGACCTTTTGTATCTGAAGTATAGTTTAAAAAAAAAAAAAACAAAACCTAGGAACAAGATTGACAATAATGTTAATAGTAATAATTTCACTTTTAAATAATAATTTACTTTTAAGATGCAGTGAAAGAGTTTGAGAGTTAGGCTTGGAATCAGGAAAACTTAAATATGGGGATGTGGGATCCTAGGCAAGTCACTTAATCTCTCCTTTCCTCAGTTTACTTGTCTGTAAACTGAGGTTAATAATAGCACCTATTATTATGAAGGCTGTTGTGAGGCTCAAATGAGGTACTAATTGTAAGATATTTAGCACAGTGCCTGGCACATAATAAGTGCTGTGTAAGTGTTAACTTTACTCTCACAACAACCTGTTTGGTGGGTGATATTAATTATCTTCATTTTACAGATGAGAAAATAGTCTGAGAGAGGGTAGGCTTCAAGACTAAACCTTTCCAACTTCAAGACTAATAGTCTATCCATTAAATCAATTGCATGAATAATCACTCTCAAAACTTGTGAGATAATAATGTAACAAGGTTTCATAGGATTGTAGATCCTAAAGGTCACAAAATTAATCTAATTCAATACCCTCATTTTAAAGATGGGGAAACAGAGCCAAGGGGGCTAAATGGCTCATGGCACAAAGGTAGCAAGCATAACAAGACTTGAAACTTAGCTCTGTGGTTTCTGAGCTCTTTCCCCTGATACCTCTTCAAAGCTCAAATTTTGCAATAGATGGCAAAAGGAACCTTGTGGCAGTTCACCACATATATTACAAATAAAAATTCTAGAATTATGCATATAATGATCCAATCAACCAAACAACAATAGTTATCTGTTTCAGTAAGAATTGTTAATTAATTTGGGTTCAACTTATGGGGATATAATTAGATAGCTGAGACTTAGACCTGTTTAATAATATCAATAAATTATGAATTTAACAAATTCGCATTAACCCATAGACAAAACAAAATATTCATTTTAAAGGGTGATTGGAAAACAGGTAGCTAAGAGGCACAGTATGACTGGGTCTGGAGTCAAAGAAATGTGAGTTGACATCCTGTCTTAGAAACTTATCAGCCATGAGATCCTGGGCAAGTCACTTAATCTCTGTTGCTCTCAATTTCCTCATTTATCAAATAAGGGTAATAATAGTACCTATTTCCCAGGATCAAATGAGATAAGATTTGCAAATCTTAAACCTAAAGGTATATAAAGGCTAACTGCTATTATTATTAAAATAGATTGGGATAGCATGATTTTCTTATTCTCCCTTTCAGAATGAAGTTCAAGAGGGATATAAACACTGAACAGGGAAAAACAAAATACATATATAAGATGAGAAAAATCTAATTCTATGATGATAATACCATCAAAATGTTTTCAGAATGGGAGAAGCTCCTTCAAAAGTTCTGCAGAGCTTGCAAAGGGCATGAGAGAGGGGGAGAAAATTGGAGGGGGGAAAAGGAATGACATAGGCATAGATTTGTAGAATGACATGAATTGAAGACATATTACTGAAGAAGCACATCTCAGAAGAGTTTGAAAGTTCAGTAATAGTAAGAAAATGAAAATTATATATATTTAAACTTAACCAGGAAAAAAATTATTCATAAAAACACATCTAAGGTCAGAAGAAAGAAGGCATTAATAGAAAAATATATTGATGGGGGAGGGGAAGGGGAGAGATAAATTATACTAATGGATTGCAAAATCAATAGAATCTAGAGTGAAAAATTTTAGCCCCCTAAAATTAAATGCTGAGTTTCATTAAAAAAAGAAGCATAGTTTCCAGGAAAAGAGAGCAGTCTTGATGTATTCTGCCATATATATAGAATGCATCTGGGGGACTTACATTCAGCTTTGAGTAGCACTTTTTAGGAAATGTATTAACTAGGTAGAGAGTTCCAGGGGACAGTGACTAGGATGGCAAAAGGAAAAGGAGAACATGATTTAAGAAAAATCATTAGAGAAGACTAAGGATGTTTAGTCTGGACAAGATAAGTCTTGAGAGAAGGGGGCATGACATGTACAAACAAGTATTAGATTTGTCATACAGAAAAATGATTTTCACTAGTTCATCCTAGCCTCTGAGGGCTGAACTAGAAACAATGGGCAGAATGAATTGTTAGAGAAAGCAGATTTAGAGCAGATCAAAAGTAGAAAAAGTTACCTAAGGGAGAGATAATTGTTCTCCCTCCTTCCCTGAAGGCCAAGTGGAGACTGGAAAATCATTTGTGATGTGTTGGTTCAGGTATGGTTTGAACAAAATAGACTCTTAGGTCATTTCTAATCCATTAGTCTATGTTTCTTTTGCATTCTTTCTCTTCTCCAAATAAGTCACAGAGAGAGGGGAAAAAAAATGTACTCAATGGGTAAGTATATTTTTAATACCTAATAAATTTGGCCAATAAAAAATCCAAATGAATCCAAATTAACACTGAGGTCTTCTAAAATCTAAGTCAGACCTACTAACATAATCAATTAAACTATAAAATCTCTAAATAGCTATAGGTATTAATAATGATCTTAAACTCTTTTCTATACTCCTTACAAAGATTTTTTTCTAAGTAGTTCCAGAGTAATTTGAATAACATGTTCCAGAACCCTTGGAAGAAGAGGACTGGGCTGAGAAATAATTAAGTTTGGAAGAAGTAGCTAGCATGCTGTGAAAGATGTTAACTTGAATTAGACACAATGCGCAAGAGGCAAAAGGGACTGATACAGTCAACACAGAATTGAAAACAGAGACTCTTCAGAACAAGTACAGAACATTCCTAGAGTTCTGAATCCTTGATGACTTGAGGGCATGAGCTAGGGGTCCTAGATAATAGGAGAAAATTTTTGAAAAGCAAAAGTACTCAAGTCCAGAGATATATTTTTGAGTCATAAACAAAGGCCTGGTCCTTATAAGTCATCTGCTAAACAGCTGTTTTCTTGGGGAAGTAGGGCCATCTTCCATAGACTAATTGACCTTGGAAGGGTAGCAAAGAAGCTGAGCAGGAGGAAGCAGAAGGATAGAAGTAGAAATTACCAAAAAAAAAAAAAATGACAAGTATCTAATGAAAACTATAAGAAACTTTAGAAGATAGTGATGGGAAGCAATTACTGATGATGTCTGGTAAATGCTATCAGGAAAAGAGCTATAGAGCATGGACAAAGTCTCCCAGAAGAGAGCAATAGAATGAAGGCATGACCCCCAATTTCTCCTCTTGCTAAAAGAATATTGCAAGTCACAACTAAATAGAACTCCAGAGGCTTGCTTGTCCACTTGGAATATAGGAGAGTTGTGAGGGGAAAATTGTCTCTTGAGTTTCTAAAGTCTCAGATTCAAAATTCTTTCTAGGTCTCTTTGTAAATAAGAATGTTTTATACTTCAAGCCTTCAGAATGTGTCTGGAAGGAAAATTAGTGCATATTTTTGCGGGAATGCCAAATGCTAATATTCCTCAATCATTTAGATGGGGACAAAAAGCCATAGAAATGAGCAGTTCTCAAATTATAACCATACAAGCATGACTTTGATGTAAGGTTATTTGATTCCAAACAGCACCTCTGCCACTTACCACCTACAGATTTTAAACAAGTTACTTTACCTTTTTGGTACCTGTTTTCTGATTTATAAAATGAATAAGTGAAGCAGGGGCCTATAACCCTATATGCTCCTGAAGATTGATGTATCTGTTAAAATCTCAACAAAACTTTCTTACAAAACAATGGTTTATCAAAGTCTTTTATCAGTACAAATAATGAATCCTATAAAACATATTCAAATTTATATTATTCAAAGTTATAATTATGAAAAACATGGTCATTGATTCTAATCCAAGATAAATCTTAATATGAATTTAATGCAATCACTTCATGAGATTCATTATTTGTTCTAATCAGGGGCCTAGCTGTAAATTAAATATTGGAATTGATATTATAAAATATAAGCAGAAAAAGCTTATTAAATAATTCTATAAGAGAGAATGCATTGTAATTTTTATTTTATTTGTATATTACTAATGTTTAAGAATAATTATAATATTCCACCTAAATATTAAAAAATAATACCTTTCATCTTTTTTTAATTTTTTTAATTTGCAAAACATATGTATGGGTAATTCCAATACCTTTCATCTTAAATCAACAAATGGTATGCAGGAGAAAATCATGCATAGAATAGGACAACCTTAGAATTAGAAGCCCTTGGGTTCAGTTCCTTCCTATTAGACAAATTATCAGTGTGAGTACAACCATGAACAAAAACAACTTTTCAATGATCCAAGCAATCCTCTAAGATATTAATTTTCAGAGGAGTTGCCAATCTACATACTAGGAGCTTCCAGTTAGAAACAGTCTTTTTTGATCAAATATTGTGTAAGTTTAATTAGTAATGATATAAAATCACACAACAGGATTGGAATAGCAGTGCATTAAATGTACATACAGAAAAGTAGTCCTGTTTACTGTTGTCAGATAAGAAATAAAAAAGATAAATGAGTGCTGAGAATTTCAAGAATTGGGATGCAGTAGTAGCTGGTGCATGGAAGAATTGAATTAGCTAAGTCTGCCTGGTGTTTCCTGGAGCTGTCCACAGCAGAGCTGTCTGCCTGCACTGAAGAGAAAACAAATTTATACTTGTCTCTTCTCATGTTTGAAGCTACAATTGTAAGAAAAAAAAAAAAAACACAACTTCACTAAAAAATATAAACTTGAAAGAAGTTTACAAATGACCAGAACAGTCTATTTTGTTTTTTAAAGATGAAATAATAGAAAAAAATGGCTAACAACTGGACTGAAAGAGGAGTTTTTAAAAAAACTTGTTAGGTGCTTGTATTAATGCTGATCTTTTACAATAATGAGCTCCTAAAGACACAAACTAGAATAATCACATCTTTGCTGCTTAAATTTTTTAAAAACCCTGACTTTTAATTAGTATCAAAAGATAGTAAAAATAAAAACAAAAGTGGAAGCCTCTTGCTTTTTAAAGTAGCTATTTTTTTCCATGTGATACATATTTCTTGCTTATTCTCTCTGGACTATGAGACAATGGAATAACTTTGGGGAAAGAGAAGTAGATGTGAAGAAAGTATTGAAGTAATCAGATATGAGCTCCTTGTGGGCAGGGACTGAATAATTTCTTTTTGTTTCCAGTACATAGCAAATGCTTGATACAAGGCACCACTCAAATATTCACTAAACTAAATTGAATACAGTCCTTAAAGCCAATCAAAACTGAATATTTTGGACATCATTAAGAAGACAAAAAGACAGCAAAAATTGTTTTAAGTCAGCAGTTCTCAAAGTATGTTCAGGCCACTCCTGGTGGTCATCAAGACCTTTTCAGGGTCTACAAAATCAAAACAATTTTTCTAACAATAATAAATCATTATTTGGCTATTAAAATACTTCCTTTTCCAACAATATATCTATGTGAGGTCAGGTTTCTTTCATATATTTTAACCAACACAACATACAGCAACAGACTAAATGAAGAAACATATAAAAAACAGCTGCCTTCTATTAAGCCAGTAATTAAAGAGGTTTGCAAAAGTATATTAAAATACCACTTTTCACTATTTTTTTTTGCTTTTGGAAAATAAAGTTATTTTTCATAAGAATGTCATGTTAATTTGCAATATAAGTGAAACATAAAGACATTTATTAAATGCCTACTATGTGTCAGATACTATGTTAAGCACTTCACAAATATTTTCTTATTTGATATAGGTATATTGTTATTTTAATGGATTAATAAACATTTTTAAATTTTATCATTTTAATTCCTGATTTGGAGGATCTGATTAATATGATCCACATAAAAGCTCTTTGGAACCCTCAATCATTTTTAAGATCACAAAGGAATCAAAGCATTTGAGAATCTCTGGTCCACCTCTTTAATATATCATTAAATCAGAATCCTGTGCCATATATGAAATATGTCATATTCTGTCACAATAATCTAGAAGACTTAATTATCTGGGTAACAATCATACTTCTCTACTTGAATTTGCACATGTGAATCACATAGGGGGTTAATTTAAATTTTGGGAAGAACTTGATTAAAGACCAATGAAGCAACAGTTGTGAAAAAGGACCTTGAGATGTTAGACAGTTGATATCTAGATAATTCTTCCCCATTAATAAAAAAAAACCTCTTAAAAGTTAAGGATAAGTCAAATTAATTAATATAAAAATATTAACTCTTAGAAGTTAAAGATAAATCAAGTTCACACCTTTCAAAACAGTGGGATCCTTTTTCATGAAACTAACTCAAATCGATTATATCAAAATTCCTTTTTCACTTGTGGGACACTCATTATTTTCTTCTGACCCTAAATTCAACTATTATGAAGACTATAGTATACTATAAATGGTCATTCTTAATCATTGCTTAAAACAATTGTTTTGTTTTTTTTTTCAAGTCTGCTTTATTATACTATGTATCTGGAATCTAATAATATTTTACCTTTGTAGTGTGAATAAGTATAATTGGAAAAAATGTAAAAAAAAATCAAGATCATTTTGTTTTCTTACCATATGAGTCAATGTCTGGCACATGTAAATCAAAATGAGAAAAATTAGCTTATAAATCACAGTAATCGCCCTGATAATTACTACTTGTTTAGTGAAAGGACAATGTACTCACAATATGAGGCATTGATATAAAAGACAGCAAGCTGCAATTAGCAATCTATAGATCTCATTTGCTCTGAAAAAGTAAGTGTTCTGAACTTGGCTCAAATAAATTCCTTCAACCCAAAGATCTTATTCTGATTATTTCAATGTCATGTTTGGGGTTTCAGAAGCAAAGAAAAGAAATCTGGATCTCTCAAACCCTTTGCTTCTTCTGGACACTTTTCTTACTCTATCCTTCTCATTTTCACTAAAAAGGAACTGTATTCTGGTTCATGTGAAAGTCGATTTCTCATGGACTAACTTTATAGCAAAAGGTAGTCATCCCATTAATCAGAAATCTATATAAATAATTCCTTTCAGACTTGAATGGTTTAGTGATGTCTCACAATAGCTCTTCTACCAAACAAGATCCTCAAGTAAATTTTGTATCAAAGAAAAACTAAAGATAGTTTTGGTGAAAATATATTTTATTATGATTTTAAATGCATACTCAAACCCTTTGAAATTAAATAATCTGTGTGCAGGATAATCATCTATTAACTAAAATAAATGATGTCACCTTCTGGCCTATCTTCTGACCAAGAACTAAATGCCATAGGTTTGCCACCTGCTTTCTTCACTGCTCTATTTTGTTGGATGGTGGCTCTCTGTTGGATGTCTGCTTTTAGCCACTGGATTGTATCTCCTACAAGGAATCCTAATTCCCTAATCATGGTTCAGAGAGAAAGTTTGTTGTTTATTTTATGCACTTAGATTATGTAAAAGCAACATTGTTCCAGGTCATCATTCCATCTACAACATGTATATGTATAAAGAGTATTCTATTTCATTATGTAGTCACAGAAAGACAAAATGTAATCAGTGTAAGATTTTTCTTCCCACCTTAAGCAATATGGTTATAGAGGGCCCAAAATATAGTCACAAAGAATTATGGATACACAAATTTTTTTTCCTACAATCCCACAATAATGGGTGAATTAATTTTTAATCAGCTTGAAAGACTATAAAGATTTAGCCACTGGATAAAGTGCCATAAAGAAAAGAATTTAGGGATGGCTAAGAAAATCAGTCATAACCCTTGGGTTTATTATAAAAGCAGCAAGCCATTTAGCAGATGAGGAGCCTAGGCTTGTCAGCGCTTTGTGGAGAGACAGTCATAACTGAAAGGAGAATTTCTTTCCTTCTTGCTGCCCATATCTTTTATTATCGAATTACTGAACCGGTTTGAAACAATACATCTAGCTAGAAGCAAAAGTACATACCTACAGACAGACACTGATAAAGATGGTCACTTAATAAAGGAAGCCCCTTAAAGGAAAAACAGAGATGTTGTTTACAAATTCAACAAAGGAACAGACCCTAGAAGCCCAGCTGAGCAGTCCACCTACAGCTAGCTAGCCTGAAACTAAAACAAATTGCATAAAATGGGGAAATACCTTCCGGGTCTTATAATACCATGAGCTGTAAGTCTTACATATATCCTACAAGTGTACCTTTCTCCTACTATAAGTTAAGTTTGAGCCCACTCTTTTCAAAGACACTATGTATTTTTAAGAGAATGAACCCCTATGTTTGGAGAGGAAGTTTTATACATATGTTATTATAACACTATCTTACCTTTGCCTTAAAATTTTGTTTTAAAAAAACTGACTGAATCCATTATTTGCTAATAGGACACACACTAGGGGAAGTTCATAGGCTAAAATGGGGTGATTATCAACCCTGTAGATTTACCTCCCTAAAACTTAAGGATAGTAGCTTCCCTCTGGGGACTCAAACAGTAAATGCAAGTATGAGTTAGAGTTAGGGGAATATTACAGAAAGGGTTCTATATATGAAAATGAGAGCAAAAGAAGGGGGGGAATCAAAGGTTAAGACAATTCAGAAGAAAATTGGAAGAATTTTTAAAAATAATTTTATTTGTAAATTTCCCCAGAAAACCTAGAAAATATATTTCCATCATATTTATATTTTAAACAATTTGGTATAGCAGGGAGTGATACCCCTAACTCACAAAGCAGGTTCCCCAAACTCTAAAACCATAACTAAAAGGCCCCAACTATGTTTTTCTTTTCCTTTGATAATAGCATTTAATGAAATAGCATAATAAGACAACAGCAACAAAACATATGTCCTACAAACTGAAGTACAATCTCATCCAATAAATACAAAATCATTAGGAAGAGTGGACATATACAAATAGTTCTGGATTAATTTAAATAATGAATCCTGTGAAGTGATCACATTATTCAAATGTCTTTGCATATTTCCATTAGGCTGGTAGAAATGACCCTATTTGAAGTTATATAATCAAAACTTTCAACAGCACAAATTTGAATAATATGACTGCTTTAGGGAAGTAATTATTCATAATAATGAGGAATCTGATAATATAGATAATAAATGCAGAGAAATATAAATATGGGAGGGCAGCTAGGTGACAGCAATGGATAGAGTGCAGAGTCTGGAGGTGAGAAAGACCCGAGTTCAAATCCAGTCTCAGATACTGACTACTTATGTGAACCTGGACAATATAGTTAGCTCTCTTTGCCACAGTTTCTTCATCTGTAAAATGAGTTAGAGAAGAAATGGCAAACCATTTGGTATCTTTGCTAGAAAAATTCCAAATAGGGTCATGAAATACCCAAATAGAGTCAGACATAACTGAAATAACTCAGTAACAACAAATAAATATAGGAAAACTTACAGTCAAGGTGCTTTCATGAAAGGTCTCAAGTACATCTGTGTGTGTATGTGTATATCATATGCTACTATAGAAAACCTGAGCAAATTCAAACACTATCATTACTCTGGTTTATTCATACTCTATTCAACAACCTTTCCTGTGATCTAACTATACAAACATATATACATACTTCTATATATGGGAAGAGTGGGGAAGGGAGGAGAGGGAAAGGGAAGAAGGATTCCTCTTTGCTTTGGAGTATAGTGGAGAAGATATTTCTGGTACCAGAACAAAATACCATCACCTGTCAGAAGTACAAAAACAAAGAATTTACATTCCTTTGAGGTCCGGCCAAGTTGATACTCAGAATAATGATCCAGACTTCTTTCATCTTAGGCTGCCCCCTGCCATTTTAATGTCATGTGTCTACTTTCTATTTTGCAACAAAATCACATCATTCCTCTTCCATTTTCTCCTTGGAATTGTCCATTGTGCTCACAGCACCTGGCACAGTTGTTTTAGTATCAAAAACTCTTCACAAACAAGTGGAAGTGAGAAAGTCACAATGACCAAACTCAATAGTCAGACTGAGGAGGGTTTGCAATTTTTCTTGGGTGAAATGCAGAAGTCAACAGCCTTTGTCTTCCCAAAATCATGAAAGACCACAGAGCTATCATACTGTGTGTGCAATCAAAGTTCTCAGACTCCATCTCAATCATTACAGCATCTTCTTGTTTAGAGTAACAGTTCTTTGACCCAGAATAAATCGGCATATACATGTAATCTGTATCCTGTAGACTACACGTTTCCATCTGAAAACAGTAATTCTTTACTTATCCACTATAGTTAGGGAATATGCTGAATCCTCCAGAAAACTGAAACAATATTTCCAAGAACTATTCTTCTGTTGATTTCAACTTTTCATGGGCCTTTTTCTTTTGAAAAATGATCTACAATTAAATTGAATTTAGCAAGCATTCTTGAAACTCTCACTCTGATACAAAGTACTGGGATAGGCTCTAGAGACACAGAAGCAAAAATACAGCATAATCCACAGCCCTGTGCAATAGTGGATAGAGCACTGGGTCTGGAGTCAGAGACATGAGTTCAAATCCAGCCTCAGACACTTGCCAGCTATATAACCTTGGAGAAATCTGCCTCAGTTTCTCCATCTGTAAAATTGGGTAATAATGTTACATTTCATTGTTGTGAGGATCAAATGAGATATTTGTAAAGTTCTTTGTACTTTAAAGAACTATATAAAGGCTAAACTATTAATAATTTTCTTCATTAATTCTCTTCCCTTTCTATTCTTTTCCCCTGAGGCAATTGGGGTTAAGTGACTTGCCCAGGGTCACATGGCTAATTAGTATTAAATGTCTGAGATCAGAATTGAACTCAGGTCTTCTTGACTTCAGGGCTGGTACTCTGTCTACTGCACCATCTAGTTACCGCTTCCCTTTCTATTCTAAACTTTTATTCTCTTTGATTCATGATCTTTTTTACTAATTACTATAATAACATCTTTGAGTTCTTCATGGAATGAAAGTTTCTAAAATACTAAGTTTGAATTCATCAAAATAATTTCTGTATTAATAGTAAACTCTGCCTCTTAGTCCTTATTTTTATTTTAGAATTATCAATTCCTGAAGGAAGCAATGAAAATAGAAGTGTTGACTCAAGGGTAGAAATTTCCCTTTGTCCCAAATCATTAATCAAATTCTATCCCCTACTTCCCCCATGATCAATTTCTTTCCCATTTTTCATACATTTTCATCTCCCTGTTCATGCTCTTCCACATTTCTGCCTATTGCTGCCAGAAGCTCTTATTTCCTTTCATATGCTTCAATGCATATAGTCCATGAAGATAGATACAACACTCTCTTAGAGAATGTAGTCTCCCTGTGCATCTTATCCCTGCAGGTTCCATTATAGGTTCTCTCTCTTCCCCCATGGAAGTGGTATTTACTGCCATCAACTCTACCATTTAGCTAAGATTTTTTCCCTTTCTTTCTTTCTGTTTCAATCCCTCTTTTTGCCTTCTTGCTTATTCTCCTCAAACCTATCTTCTTGCTAAAACACTATGAGAGTTATTTTTCCTTCATTGTTTATCATAGACTAGATTAGGATATCTCATACATTCCCTCTGCCCTTCATCTCATTTCTTTCCTTTTATGAAACTTCCCATCTTATAATTTAGTCCCACAAAATACACTGATTCACTTGTATCTGGAATTGTGCAGTTTAGTTTATGATTTTTCAAGACTGCTTTCCACTATTTTAACATTTCTTTAAATTCTGCTTTTATCTTAATGCCTTTATGTACTTTTAGCAATAAATCTCTTAATTGTTCCTTTCTTGTTTCTTTTTTTAACCATAATGAGTTTCCTTATTTTTCTGGGTTTTTTTTGTTTTTTTTTTGTTTTTGCTTTTTGCTGAGGCGATTGAGGTTAAGTGACTTGCCTAAGGTCACACAGCTAGGGAATGTTAAGTATCTGAGACCAGATTTGAACTCAGGTCCTCCTGACTTCAGGGCTGGTGCTCTATCCACTGTGCCACCTAGCTGCCCCCTATTTTTCTGTTTTTAATAGTCTCTAGAGATGGAATAATTTATTTCATTACTTATGCTCTCCTTAGTTATTAAATCTATTTAACTTTCTTGTATTTCTACTGTTTAGAATTTTCCCCCAACATTCATCAACTACCACCCTGATCAGTCAGCAGTCCTTGACATCTAGGCAAGACCCTCTATCAGCAAAAACATGATGACTTGGTGAAGATTAGCTTTTTTTTAAGCAACAAAGTATTTTTAATTAAGGTATATACATTGGATTTTTTTAGATACTATTGCAATTTAGTCTATTGCAAACTTAATAGACTACATTATAATGTAAACATAACTTTTTATGCACTGGAAAACCAAAAATATTAATGTGACTCTTTATTGTGATATTTGCTTTATTGCTGGGGTCTGGAACTAAACACACAATGTCTCCAAGGTATGACTGTTTAGAAGTTCTGGACAATTCTATTGTATCATTACTTACATTATGATGTTCAGGTTTTTTGTTTCTTTTGTCATATTCTCCTTGGAAGCCTATCATCCTTAATTTGTCTCCTATCTAAAGGATTACTGTGCTTTGCTGTATTGATATTGATACAATGTTCACCTTGATCACCTTTCCACTGGATTACAAGGTCATTACCAAAAGTCTTAATCCTAATTCTAGTTAATTGGGTGTAAAGAGATGTGATAGAAGAGGTATTCTCTTTTCCTGAGGCATAGGGTTCAGTCTCTCAGGCTTTGTTCTCTTTAATGAAGGCAAAAGGCTGTGCTAAAGGTCCTAGTTCCTGATTAGTGACTTACTCTTCCCAGAACACAGAAGGTAGTCAGGCTACTTGTGTGAACTTGCCCACAGATTTGGTTTCAACCTTGGTCAGATACTGGTGGTTCAGACTTAGAAGGTTACCTATCTAAATGGTTCAATTGTATTCTAAGAGGAAAGAATGAATCCAAGAGTCATTACCAGAGCTTTCACAATAGCACAGTAATTCACTACCAAATATCAGTGCTAAATATGACCACAAGCAACAAAAGGAAGGAATAGGGAAGGGGAGAGAAGGCATGCTCAATATGGAGAAAGATCTTCTTCAGGGATTTATGTAATAACTATGAGTAGGAATAACTGCTCCCCGGGATCAGCTGAGGGTAGGAAACAATCAAAGTGTCAAGGAACTGGAAGTGACCACTCCACTGATAAAAGATTTGAATCAAGTTTTATAGTGTTGTTCAATGACATTATTCTTACTCATATATCTGTGTGGTACTAAGGCATAACTCCAAGTACAGAGTAAATTAAAGTTCCTTCAATATTTTGAACCCAGCCATCCTAATGATGCCAAGAAGTGCCTTGTGCTAAGAAGTAGAATATATTTCTATTATGCAGGTCAGAAATTCTGCTTGCTGCTACTGTCTAAATTTTTCTGCCGAGGTTCTTATTTTTCTCTTGAATTATTCAGTAATATCTTGCTACAGTTTGATGGTCTTTAGGAATCTGCAGAATTCAATATTTTATCAAGTGGGAACTAAAATATATTTCTTGCAATATTTATTTAGAATCATTTACAATCTTTCAGATGTCATAGTTATCATTATTCATTTCAACTTCTACACCTTCCTTGTAGATTTATGTTATGTTTTTAATTAGGTTTTCTTTTTTTCTTAAGATCTTTGATAGTTTTAGTCTTTTTCTTCCTTTATATTCCTTTTTGTTCCTTTTCTGACTCTTTCCTCTTTGAGGTTGAGTTTATCCCCAGATCTAGACCTCAAAGCTCTCTCAGGATCCTTCCATGTCAGGAAATTCACTTTTCACTGCCTTTGGTACTTTTTCTGAAGTAACTTTTTTTTTTTTTTTCTGAGACAATTGGGGTTAAATGACTTGTCCAGGGCCACACAGCTAGGAAGTGTTAAGTGTCTGAGACCAGATTTGAACTCAGGTCCTCCTGACTTCAGGGCTGGTGCTCTACCCACTGTGCCACCTAGCTGCCCCTCTGAAGTAACTTCTGAAGAACATTATTGACCCCAACCAAATATTAGTCCCTTTTCCTTCAGTTCTAGTGCAGCCCTCTGACTTATCTCCATCTATTCTTTAATTCTTTTGAGGAAGGATACAATATGTTTCTAAATAGAATTTCTGCTACCTTGGGACACTCTAATCTAAGGGTTAATCCAGATAGAGAGTGATCATCTCTCCTTTATCACCTCCTCTAGACAGGGTTGGGTAAAGTTAAGGTCTGCTGCTTGTTTAACAGTATGCCAAGAGAAGGGTAGGGGCATTGTGTATCAACAAATACTGCTGTAGCAAAGAATTCTATGGAAAGTCCTAAAGCATAATTCAATGAATCGGCTTATGGTTCCTACAAGATTATCAAGGTTGATATAGAATGAATTCTAAATGAACACCAGGGATTTGCATCCTCCACTGTTAATTCCTAAAGTTAATGAATAACTTCTTGGGCTTCTTACTTTTTTGTCTTATAATTCTTTTAAGTCTGGTAAACAATTTCTCTTTTGGAGGGTTTTGAGGTTGTTCTTTTACATCTTAGAAGGATTAGAGAAAATTTCTAATACTCCATCTTGTTAGTCACATTACCAGTTTCTCAGTGTTCTGGGCAATTATCCAAAATAAGTTGCAGAAAGATGAGAATTCACATTGGTGGGAGGAGTTTTTATACTTAGAATTTCATTTATCAACAAACAGGTCTAGTTTATATTCCTTCCTTTTCCATTAGAATGTAAGCTCCTTGAGAACATGAACTGTTTTTAGTTTTACTTTGACTCCCCGGTATCTAGCACAATGCTTGGCCCATATTAATTGCTCTAGAAATGCTAGTTAACTTATTGATAAATTATCCACGTATACACCCATCCTTATATTCACACACACACACACACACACACACACACACACACCCCTAATTGGCTCAAGAGATAGTCCAATATGATCAAGAAGATTTGAGTTCAAACACGTCCTCAGATATTTACGAGGCAAGTTACTTAATCCCTATTTGCCTCGGTTTTTTCAAATTGAACTGCAAAATGGGAATAATAAAAGCACCTACTACCAGGGTTATTGTGAGGATCAAATGAGATAATATTTGTAAAGTGCTTAGCATAGTACCTGGCAAATTATAAATGCTTAATCAATATTTCTTTCTCCCACACATACTCTCAATTGATTAAATTATAAAATATGAGATCTCATGGAAAGAATTAATCCACCAGCCATGAACAAGTAAGTAGTCTTTGCAATATCCCTGAAAATGTCAATGTCTACTCTGAATATATTTTGAGTTTACTTATGGGTAGGAACAGTTTTGATTGATATTCTATTAATGTTTGTTGAATATTCCAGTCAAGATCAAACTATTTATAACATCATTATAAATTTTGAGCTAGGAGAGACCTCAACTCTATCTAGATCAAAATCCTTCATTTTATATACTCTGTGAGCTAAAGTGATTAAATGACTTACACAGGATTACACAGGTAAGATCAAAGTTAGGATCTAAACCCTATCCAGATCTGGGATAACCCACTTCTGGAATCTCAACTGGTTTCTAGATGATTCCTCCAATATGAATTGAAACATTGCACTAGGGTGTGTGAGCCTGTATTCATAAGCCCTGTTTTAATAAAGTTATATCTTCTTTATAAACAGATGGTATTAAATATTCAAGTCTGTGAAAACTTTACACAGTTATACATGAAAAACAGCTCCTCAGTTCTGAAGTCCCCATATTTTTAGAAAGTGAGTACAGATGATATGTTAATGAGTCTTAATAAGGCACTAAAAGTAACTGGAAGAAATGTTTACTACCCAAAAAAACCTATATAAGCCCA
The DNA here is from genome assembly GCA_023553655.1 of Myrmecobius fasciatus. NCBI lineage: Eukaryota > Metazoa > Chordata > Mammalia > Dasyuromorphia > Myrmecobiidae > Myrmecobius > Myrmecobius fasciatus. The sequence continues at coordinate 71,042 of JAJPUD010002942.1, forward strand.
ATTAATAAGGACCCTATGTAAAATGGCTATAAGATCTAAGCCATTTTATCCTAGTTCCAATTTTATTCTTGTCCCCTCTTGATCTAACACTAAGAAGAATACTGATATTTTGTTCTCTTTAAATTGAGAATTAGTTTAAAATTAGTTCAATTTGTAATTAATTCACACACATTTCCTTGTGGGTAGCTTAGAAAATATTTCCAGATATAGCAATAATCCTTACCAAATTAGTTAAGCTCACGTAACTTGTTTGTAAGAGTAGAATAAAATGTTTTGCCTTTAATAGCACAATAAGGTCCAAGGAGGTTATATATGTGTATAGACACACACATACATACACATTAGATATCTCTCAATGCACTGTGTGCTCTAACATTCTAGAAGGATTTTTTTCTACAAAATCCAGGATAAATAAATATCCAAACACTTGTAAAAAGTTTCTTTGGCAAATACTCAAGCCCTCCTCTGTTTTCTGGGATATATTCTTATATTTTTCATAGGTACTGGACAAGTCACTCAGCACTATTTGTCTCAGTTTCCTCATCTATAAAATGATGTAGAGAAGGAAATGGCAAACCATGCCAGTAACTTTGCCAAGAAAACCCCAAATTGGGTTGTAAAAAGTTAAACATGACTGAAATGACTGAACGACAACTGTAATAAATTATTACTTACTTTGTAATTTTATATAGAGAGCTAGGCATAAATGGAAGATGTATTCCTAACTACTTGGTTGACTTTAGACAACAATTTCTCCTCTTTGGCCCTCAATTTCTTCATCTATAAAATGAGAGAATTTGACAAATTGATCTCTAAAGAGTCTTTAATTCAAGATCTAAGATCCAAGGGAATGAGAGTAGATGTATACCCAAATGAAATCAGTCACTTTGTCTCACATCTTTATAAAAATCATAGAACATTAGAGCAAGAAGGGACCTAAAAACTCATTCAGACCTGTAGGATTCCCAAGGGGTCTGTGGGTGGATTTCAGGATGTCTGAACTTGGATGAGAGGGAAAATTCATCTTTATTTTCATTAAGCTCTAACTGAAATTTAGTATTTATTTCAATTACTTTAAAAGATTATTTTGAAAAGAGGTACATCAGTTATACCAAACTGCCAGAACAAACTTTGCACTCAAAAAAGATTACTAACCCCTGATCTAGACTGGTCCATTGATTTTATAAAGACACATATTTTATCCTTTCAAAATCATTTAAAATGATTCTTTAAAAAACTACATTCTAATCTCACTGATAGAGAACCATGAAGATGTTTTGTTATTATTTGTTCTAGTTTGACATATTTCTATTACTTTCATTAGCAATAACATATGTAATGCTTTATAACACATCTTTCTCTGGGCTCAGGAGAGTGTGCAGTCTTGTAACTAGCTAGTCCTTATTGTGCCCTCGAAAAAAATTGAGAACATAGTAGTAACTTCATTTTCATTATCAGTAATATTAAGGTTATCTTTTCCTGTGGGACTGAGAATATATGTTTGTTGATTCTGATCTAACTGAAAGTCCTGAAGTAAAAGGTCAAAGATTCAAAGGTAAAAGACAAGACATTTTAATGTGTGCTAAATTTCCATTTTAGTGGAATTTAAACTATCCTGATTAAAATTTAGGCTTAAGTTAGTCTTTTAACCAGGTTTGTAACAAGCTTATAAAATAGATTAAGTTCATCATAATTTCACATCATAAAATGCATACAGTAACATTTACAATCCTGGAAGAGCTCATAGCTGACTAGTTCAAGTAAATGCTTTTTTTTGCATAAATGATCAAATCCTGAATTCAATCAGTATTTTACAAATGGAAGTTTCTGAGGGAAATTGGGTGATTTTCTTTAGAAGTCTTAAAAATCAGGCCAATTTCTCATTTGTGTGGCATAACTTAGATATTTTTCCCCTCCATTTATTTCCTCTATTTCCTCTATTGTTATCTGGATTTTTGGGGAAGCAAATCTCAGGGAAGGTTATTTACATGTCATTTATGGTTAGCTGAATAAAAGGTATGTTGGAGACCTAAAGTCTGCTCACACAAGATTCTCTACCCCATTTGAGATAAATAATTCATGTGGTTTAGATTAAGTTCTAATTAAGAAATTCACTCTCTTAGGACTTTAGAAAACAAGTCTCATGCTAGCATTACCACAGTCAAAATGGGATAGTTTTATTAAGTATTTAATCTAAAATCTTTATTTAAACCCTTTTTTTGCATCCCATACCAGGCAATACAGTGGGAGATGATAATCAATTGATCACTACTAATCTTCCCAAAGCCAGGAAAAAAATGGCCCTTCCTCAACCTTCTCTTCACCAGGCAAAATAATAGCGATTGCTGCCATCATTTTTAATAGGTCTTTTGTTCCAGTCTTTTGTTTTGATGACTTTCCTTTAATCTCTTCAATCTATTAATATCCAATTTGCCTAAAATTCAAATGATGCTTTCTTTTCTCACTTCATATGGGTATGTTTGGTATAACACATGAAGTGGCAGTGAAATACTAGTAATGGAGAAAGGGGGAAACAATCTAAGAAAAAAGAATGAGTGAAAAGGTGCTATCTTCTTTAGGTGGCCTTCTATTACCTGATAAAGCCAAAAAGGCAGACCAGAAATACAATATTCTCAATAGATTAAAAAATCCAAAGATCAAGGCAAAGGTTCTCCTACAGTAAGTCTCAAAGTCCTTTACCAAAACACCTTTCTTTTTCCACCTTTCCCTTTTCTAATTTGACTCTTCCTTCTCTGTCTTTTTCTACTCACTGTATCTATTTATTCCTAGCTCTACCATAAATAAAATCAAAGGGAGGAAGGAAGGGAGGGAGGAAGGGAGAGAGGAAGGGAGGGAGGGAAAAATGAAGGGAGAGAGGAAAGGAGGGAGGGAAGAAGGAAGGCAGGGAGGGAAGAAGGAAGGATAAGGAAGGAAGTTCCACAAACAATGAATTTGTGTCCCATTTTTTCCAAATCCATTCCAATATTGTTGTTTTCCCTTTCTATAATTTTGGCCAATCTGATAGGTATAAAGTAATATCTCAAGATTGTTTTAACTTGCATTTTTCTAATCAATAATGATTTAAAGTGTAACTATAAGTTGTTTTGATTTCTTTATCAGGAAACTGTCTATTCATATACTTTGACCATTTATTAATTGGAAAATACTCATATTCTTATACTTTGACAAAGTTCTTTATATATTTGAGATATGAAAGTTTTATCTGAAAAACTGTCTATAAAATTTTTCCCCAATCTTCTACTTTCCTTCTGATCTTGGTTACATTGGTTTTATTTGCACAAAACTTTATAATTTAATATAATCAGAATTGATTTTATACTTCATAGTGCTTTCTGATTTTTGTTATTCATAAAATGTTTGCCTATCCAAAAGTCTGAGAAGTAATGTATTCCATGTTCTTTTAATTTTCTTACAATATCTCCCTTTATATCTAGGTCATATATTCATTTTGACCTTATTTTTGATAAATTTTTAAGATATTAATCTATGCTCAATTTCTGTCAAAATGTTTTTCAGTTTTCCCAGTAATTTTAGCAAATAATTAATTCTTATCTCCAAAACTTCAATCTTTACACTTGTCAAAAACAAAGTTACTATAATCATTTACTGTATGTTGTATGACTACTCTGTTCCTTTCTATTTCTTAACCAACACTAAATAGCTTTGATAATTACTGCCTCATAATGAAGTTTAAGATTTGGTACTGTAAAACCTATATTCTTTATATTTTTTTTCCATTAGTTCCTTTGATATTCTTGTCCTTTTTTTTCTTCCACAAAGCATTTATACAATTCCTGGTGACAATATTTTACTTTTTGTAGGATTTTAAAAGGTACTTTAAACATACATTATTTTGTTTGTTTTGCTCCTCAAAACAACTTTGGGATGTTGGCAATTCAAGTATTTTTTTTTTTTTTTCATTTTCAGATCAGAGAAGAAGAAAAGTAGTTGGGCTTTTCCAGAATATACATTGTGTGTGTGTGTGTGTGTGTGTGGGTGGGTGGGTGGGTGTAGGTGTGGGTGTCTGTGTGTCTTTGTGTAGATAGACTGATGATAATGATAGATAGAAAATTAGATTATATTAGATTAGATACATAGATAAACATGGAGCAACTAGTTGGTATAATCCAGTCTCAAAAACTCGATAGCTGTGTGACTCTGGGCAAGTCGTTTAACCCTTATTTGTTTCAGTTCTTCATCTGTAAAATGGGGACACACTGTAGAAGGAAATGGCAAACTACTCCATATCTTTGCCAAGAAAACCCCATGGATAATTTACAGGAGATCATGTAGAGTCAGATACAACTAAACCACCAAAAAACAAAATATATAATATAGATAGATGGGTAGATAAACAAATAGATGCTAAATAGAGTCTTCATCATAAATATATACAGTCCATCAAAACAAATTCACATATTGACAATGCCCAAATATTTTTTTTCTTTCTTTGTATTTTAAGTTTAATTCTCTGATAGGAGGTAAGTAGCATGTTACAAATTAATTTTTCTGAACACAAGATTTGTCATTCCACTGATCAGAATTTAAATTTTTTGCCGTTGTCACTTCATAAATTGATCTCTAGTTCTACTCACTTTGCTCTACATGGAGTTCTTTTCAGTTTCTCTGAAGCTATCTATTTCATCATTTTTGTGGCAAAGTGACATTCCATCACAATCATTTATCATGATTTGTTTAGCACACCTACAATAAGAATATAATACCCTAGTTTTCCAGTTTGAAAATATTATAAAAATTTATTATAAATATTCTGTGCATATAGATCCTTTTCCTTTTTTTTTTTTTTTTTTTTTTTTTGGTCCTCAGGTATGGGTCTAGAAAATCATTATTATTACTCCTAGCCAACTCTATTAATTTGTGACTTTAGTCAACTCACACAACTTCTCTGTAAAATTGAACCCATTGGACTAGATTAAGGATCAGCAAACTATAGTCTGCCACCTGTTTTTCTTTGGCTTGCAAACTATTTGGGGGAAGGGGATCTCAAGTCATATTAAAATGGGTGGCAAAGGTCAGGGTTTTTTGTCCCTCCGTGTATTAGATAATTTCTGGAAGCTAAGTGAAAAGTCACAAAGCTAAATCACAAAGATCCGATTTCAAATCCTGCTTCAGAAATATTATTCATTTGACCCTGGACCAATCATTGAACTGTGCAACCTAAGATTTTTTGTTTTTGTTTTTTTTTGGTTTTTTATCTATAAAATGAAGGGATTAAATCTGATGGTCTTTCAGGTCCTTTCTAGCTCTAAATCAATGATCCTCTAATATTGAATGTCTTCTAGTACTAAAAGTCCATACTCCTGTGATTTTCCCACATTCTTAATGAATGGTGGAAGGTGACCCAGTTCTTCTGACACCAAATTAGTTTTCATCTACTATTCCATGCAATCTCTCCCATTTGGCCACAGGGAGTTTTTTGCTTGTCCCCACCAAAATCTGATGGTCTTAGGAAGATTCTTGAATACAAAAACTGAGTCTGTTTGACTTGATTTGTACAGAAAGATATGCAAAAGGGCACTTTGAAAACACTTTTGAATAAAGAGAATGAAAAATGACATATAACACAGTCACCTTACTCAAAAAAAAGGAACTATTTTCTAGATACTCACATACCGGGATGGGGTTACTGGCAACTAAACAATGATATTGATTTATACAGTGCTTAATTCCAGCCAGACTATAGAAGAGTATACAATACCTTCGCAGCTCACAACATAACTCTAAAGCTGGTGAAAGAAAATTCAAGTAACCTTTTATTCAATCTGCCAAGGGACTATGTAACCTTGTAATTATCTAACTTTTGATAGAAGAGATACATTGCAATTGGGTGCAAATGAGGTCATAGGTTTATGCCTCATCTGACAGACTGCAAAGAAAAAGTTCTATAATGCAGACTCCAACAGTCCCTTTTCATCTATTTTCCCCCAAATGCATCAAATTTTAATGTTGGCTCCCTGACCCAATGTTAGCTCTTTTGTGAGCACATGATTAACTAGCACTACAGCAACACATACTGGATTTTTTACCATTTGAAACTGAATGTTTTGTGTTCATTACAAACTTCCGGACATTAGATAGAAAAGAATGAATGAGGAGTGAAGGTGGGTTTTTTGAAGAAGAAGAGAACAAGGAAGAAAATTACTTTATGGAAACATAAACTTCTGAGGCAGCAACAAGCACCTTGAATCCCACGGAATAAATGAAATCAGGCCAGACCCTAGACAAACCACAAGACAAGATTAAAGAAAGAAAATATCTATTTTGAACAGTTGTTGACACAATCACCTGTTCACAACCCCTCAAAAGTGGATCCAGACAACTGACCCAAAAAAGGCAAAGTTCAAGGAAACATAGATTATCCATTTCTGAGGTACTGACAGCTACTGTGCTCTGGACTTTCAAACCTTAGTTTTCCCAAGTCCATCCACTCTACTTCCCACCTCCTTTCCTAATCCCCAGTCAGCTAAATGTCCATGGTACTGCAACCAAACATGTTGAAATCATTCCTTCTTATAATTATTCAGCATCCCTCATCACAGCCAAAACTCCATCTATTCAAATTTCCTCCTGCTTCCATTGCATCCTCCATATCTGAACTTCATCTCTCTAGTACTTCTATCACACAATCTTGAAATTAACTATCATTTTGCCAACTGGGATTCAACCTCCAAGCTTTTTTCTCATGAAGAATATCTGTTTGGCAACCATTTTTTTTTCAATATCATGGTAGGTTTGATGATGTTTTTTATACCCCCTCATTAAGTAGAAAGCAAAGATACTGAATTCATGGTTGTTGCCCATAACACTGATCTATTCAAATTCTTAAATAGGAACACAACCCTTCAGGGATAGGAGGCACAGATCCAATTTAATAATACAACTTTGTGGCACCAGGTAGTTATCCAAAAGAAAGAAAATTATTTGATTTAGAAGACATCCAAGTCTACAGTCAGCCTCTTCAGCAGATCAGAAATGCTTATGAATTTACCCAGGCTTCAAGTTAACTAGAACTCTGGTCACATGACTTCCCTTTTGTTAGGTCAAGAAGTAAGAAAATTCTTGATCCACTTTTTTCTTATTGTGACCCACCTGAAATATTGTGTTTAATTCAGGGAGCCATAGTGTAAGAAAGGTCTTGGTCACCTGAAAGGTATCCAGATGAAGGTATCCAGGACTGTGAAAGGCTTTAAATCTGTCAATGAATCAATCGATAAGCATCATTAAGCAAGCATTAAGTATTAATTTACCAGACTCAGTGCTAGGTATTAAAAATACATATATAGTAAGTTCCTATTCATAAAAACCTTATATTCTATGTTATATAAAGATTGGTTCAAAGAATTGGGATGCTTCACTTAGAGAAGAGAAGATTCAGGTGTCTTCAGGTATTTTTAGCACTTTCATGTAAAGGAACAATTCTATTTGTTCTTCGTGTTCCCAAAAGGCAGAACCAAAAATAGTCTACAAAAACTGCAAAGAGGCAAAACTAGGCTGGATGTCAGGAAACCCTGTCCCCAAGCAGAAAGAGCTGCCTCCAGAAATGGCAGGTTCCCCCTTATGGGAAGTCTTCTATGAGAGGACAGACGATCAATTATTGGGGACAGTATAATGGGCATTCCTGTTATGTATGAGTTGGACTAATAGGTCTAGAGGTCCCTTCCACCTCCCAAACTATACTATGCTATGACTAGATGACCTCTCAAGTTCCTTTCAGCTCGAAATATATCATACTATAATCTCCGCAAATCTTCCTCGGTGAGAATCCCAAAATCACTTCACCTTAGCTTTGGCTAAAAGAAACATAAGACCCATATGTCAAAACCTATGTCTGCCTCATTTCAGCTGGGCTCCTCCATATTTGAGGCCTCCTAAACTTACCTTGATGTATAACAAGTAGGAAATGGTCCTTCAGAAGTCAGAAGGCAGACAAGAAGCCAGTGACATTAGTACTCAAAATAATTTCATTGGCTATAGGGGACTTTTAGAGGGAATATGGCTGGCATTAAGTTGTCCAGTTTATGAGAACACACATGACATCTGCATGGACCAAAGATCTGTTAGGGAAATAAGCAAGATTAATGTAGATTCCTCTCCAGTCACAGAAACTCTGGTTTGCCACACCAGGGATTTTAGCATAGACCTGCCAACCTCACAGAGCCAAGATGTCATCCTGGCAGTGATAGGACTCAGAATGAAAATGGTTCCCTTTCTTCCCTGTGCAACACACCCATTGGTGAAAAAAAATACTTCAAGAGATCTTTCAGCTTCTGAATTTCCCTCTATTTTAGATCACATTTTCTGCATCATTATGATTTTGGCACTACAAATCTATAACTTCAAACATCACCATCCCTAAGAATCTTTAGGCAGGGATGCAGTAAAGAAAGTGGAAGAAAGTCCTATTGGAACATGCGGGATCTGGGCCAGAGCATATCAGAACTACAGCAGGAAAAGGTGCCAGGACCTATTGTCACTGCAAAGGTACATGGAACTAAGCAGCATAAGCATGCCTTCTGGCTCTTCAAAAGGCCTGCTGTCAGCACTCCTGCTAATCATAACAGAAGAAAGGGCTGGCAAAATGCTTGGGCAGTCTGTGTTACATAGATAAGCAGAGCAGTTTAGTTACTATTTTGTTTGTTTAATACATGTTTTTAAAAACTGTACTAACACAGATAAAAGGTAATAGTTTGGGGGGGCGGTTAGGGTGTATTGAAGGATTTTTTAAGGATCTAAGGAGACAGGCATAGACAATAGTAGAAAAGGGAGCAAGAAATGGGGAGAGGTTAAAGGTGATTAGGGATAGAAATAACTGAGAGAATGGTATTTTGGAAAAGATGGAATCAAGAACACATAGAAGGATTTGCCTTGGCAAGGGAGAAGAACCATCTCATTTATAAGAGACTGAAATAAAGGAAGAAAGAAAGGAAAATGATTTCAGTAGCCTCAATGATAAAAGAAAAAGACATGGTCTTCATGGAGAAAAATTATTTAGAGGAATTTTAAAGCTAAGAGAATCTAGAAACCACTCTAAAGATTGCCAATGTAGTATACATGTGATCAACTATAACAAAATCTCTCAAGAGTACCATTCTCAACTGGTTATCTATCATTATCCTTTGTTCTAATTAGCCTTACAAGAAGATATAAGACCATGTTTACTCAGCCTTCCAGGTCATCCACATAGAATGGTTTGTTTGATATTCTGACACCAATATTTACCTCCTTAAATCTCTATCCTGTATTCAACTGAACATGACTGAACTCCAGATCCTGGGTATAATTTTATTGCATGAAGTGCCCCAACCTTTATGGGGCATGTGAGGGGGCCTTCAGAATAGTTGCACCAGGCTTTAGATACACTAAAAGTTCAATTAATTGACAGCAAAAGCATTCAATGAAATATCACAATAAAAATCAAGATAAAACACCCTCCCCACAAAAAATAAAAGCCAGAGCAAAATCTCCCTCATATACCCACTCCATTGGTGGGAGAGTGAGCATCTATGGGGATGTGCATACTGAATGCCAAGTCACAAGTACTGAGAGACAAATCACATCACAATGTTTCATCATCAGGGTTATCTTGTGATGATGTCATGAAGCTGCTCTAATGAGCCCTACTTCTTACTTGATACATTGTCTCCACTGGGGCATTTTTCTCCTAGTCTTGTGGTGAGTGTTGGTGACTACTGATAGTGTAGTCTCAGTTGCTAAGCACAGTAGTTTTGTGGGTATTGTTTTCTATTATTGGCTTCTGGGTCTCTTCTCTTCAGAGTATCTGAACATTACCTAAGCTTCATTCTTTTAGGACATAATAACTAGAATCTCTTTATGATAGACATTCTATAGTCACTATACCCAATAAAAGCAAGGAAGAGTGTTTCTATGCTGAGTGTTTTTTATTTCCTTAGGCAGAGCTCTGTTCCAGGAAACTCTAATTTAGAATTAAACATTCCCAAGATCCTCTATAGCTTAGCATAGGAATAAATTTGGAAAAAACAAAAGATGACCTAAAGAAGCAAGGTCATTATTTTTAACCCACCTAGCCCACATCCTTGTTTATATTTTACTTATAGTTACCACAAAACTCTGTCACTATGATATTACATTTTATCCAATGAAAAACCTCACTGTCTCCCTACTAATTCCCCAGTAAAGAATTTTTAATCTTGTCTTGTTATGAGTTACACAAGAATATACATTATAAGCAACATAAAACTGACAGATAATAGCTAACCATATAGTACCATGAAGGCAAGAATAATGTCAGCACTCTCTTAGTTCAGGTTCAATTTGGGGATGAAACAAGGTACTAAGTCATTGAACAATTTTTAAAAGAAGATTTACTTTGCCCTAACACAGCAAGGATATGCAATCAGGGTATCATGAAACTATTTTTAATTCCAGTGGACATGGTCTAATCCACTAGAAAAGGAAATGACAAACCATTCCAGAATCTTTGCCAAGAGAACTCTATGGACTATAGAGTTATGAATAGTTGAATGACCAAATAACAGACATAATCTCCCTTGAATCATTGGGGAAAGTGTCTAATTAAGAAGTCATCAGAATAGGGCAGCTAGGTGGCACTGTGGATAGAGCACCAGCCCTGAAGTCAGGAGGACCTGAGTTCAAATCTGACCACAGACACTTAACACTTCCTAGCTGTGTGACCCTGGGCAAGTCACTTAATCCCAATTGCCTCAAGGAAAAAAATAAGAAGACATCAGAATAGATCATATCAATTTCTGTGGTCTCAGGAATCCACCAAGTATAAGAAGCATAGGTTCCATGGAGCTGGGACTCTTTATAGATGAAGAACTGAGGTAAATAGAGTTAAGTGACTTGCTCTGAATTACATAGCTAATAAGTGTCTGAGTCAAGATTGGAACTCAAGATGAGCCTTCCAGGGGCAGCTAGGTGGTGCAGTGGATAGAGCACCAGCCCTGAAGTCAGGAGGACCTGAGTTCAAATCTGGTCTCAGACACTTAACATTCACTAGTTGTGTGACCCTGGGCAAGTCATTAATCTCAATTTCCTCAATAAAAAAAAAAAAAAAAAAAAAAAAAAAAAGATGAGTCTTCCTGACTTTGAGTCTGGCACTCTATCTACTATATCACTAGCTATTCCTCTGTTCACTACATATTTATTGTATCACACAATAAATGAACTGTCTTAGAACCAGGTTATCTGCTAGCATACTCAAACTACTAGGCTTGCTATTCCAGTGATGAACTTTTACTTTAGTTTAGACTCATTATCATTGAGTCTCTACAAGTTGAAGATTGGCAATAACAGGGTGGCAGCTAGGTTCGCCCTTTCTCTCATGTCTTAACATAGGAAAATCAACTGATCCCAGGAGAAACTAACTCCACAAAGGTTCCTCACCTAAGGGTTATGAAACTTTTAAAAAATTATTTTTAAATATATTTCAATATAATTGATTTCCTTTGTAACCATGTATAATTATTTTATACATTTAAAAACATCCATTGAAGTTTTCAAGTTTCATCACACTGCCAAAAGGGTCTATTGTAAAATAATAATAATAATAATAATAAAATGAATAAATAAGTAACCCAGAAGCAGTGATAGCATGACTCAGGCAACATATCTAGAGCAGGACCTAAAATTCTGTCACACTGAGCCAATGATTTTCCAGCTTAGTGATATGGACTGAATCTATTCTTGTCTCAGACCAAAACCCAGGTCAAAAACTTACAGAATTCAAACTAAGGGGTCAGCAATCAGCCTTTGCCTCATATCAATCCATTTTTTGAGCACTAAAAGTTTTCAGGTTCCTAACCTATCCTGGAAATCCTAAAGTAATACAATACCAATACATTCAAAAAGCAGCAATAGAACTAGTCCAGACCTTTCCTCCAGAATTTTCACAGAGTTCAACACAAACATTACATGTGAACTTAGGAAGGAGGGTGGAAGAATGAACAACAACAATAACAAAAGAAACACAGCATAAATTCATTATGATGGAAGAGAAGCTCAATACACAAACTCAAAAGAAAATGACTTCTAAACACTTACAAGCAAAGCTTCAAAGAAAAATACAGTTTGGATAAAAACTCAAATAGTATTTGTGGAACAGAAGCAACATTTTATTTGTTCTTAAGATCAAAAATGTCTTATAATGAAAAGATAGTATTTGAAGAAAATATTGAAAATATATGAAAGTTATAGGAGAAAAAATGAAATGAGAATTAATATCATGTCACAAAAACCATGCCTAAGCAACAAATTATCTGAAAATTAGAATGGACCAAATAGATGGCCATAAAGCAAGAAGAAATATCAACATTAAGTTTAAAGGCTGAAAAAAAAATAGAAAGAAATGTAGTCCTTCTCACAGTAAAAGCAATGGATCTGGAAAAGAGATCAAGGAGAATAATTTTAAGTATCATTAAACAATCTGAACATCATGGCCAGACCATTGATAGCAAGATTTCAAGAAATCTTCAAAGACTACCCAGATCATTTAGAATCAGAAGGTGAGGTAAAATTAAAGGAACACAAGAATTACCTCTTGAGGAAAAAAAAGACTCAAAATAGAAACTCCTAGTAACTTCATAATAAAAATCAAGAGCTTCAAGGTCAAAGAAAAAAATACTGCAAGCAGGTAAAAAGAAATAATCCAAGTACTGAGGAGCATCATTTATTATATATGCATATCATTTAACAACCTCCATTCTTAAAAAGTGGAAATTTTGGTTTATAATATTCTAAAAGGCAAAAGATATGGGCTTGCAGACTAGAATAACTTATACAACAAAACTGAGATATACTATAGGGGACAATATGGATCTTTAATGAAATAAAGGATTTAGGAGAATTCCTAATGAAAAAATCAGAGCTATGGAGAATACTTTGTTTGAACACAGAAATGAAGAAAAGCAGATTGCTTACATTCAAATTTGGGGGAGATGATACATCATCTCCTATCATCATCAGAGTTCAAGGAAGAAGTCCAATTAGACAACACCTTGGAGTGATTGATGATCTTAAGAAAAAAAAATAGAAAGAATGGGGAAGAGGAATACTCCGGGGAGGAAAAGAAAGGAAAGTTGGGGAAAACTATCTCACATAATCAGGGAGAACAAGTAGATATATGCAAAAAGGAGGAGATAAAGAAAGACAACTGATATTTGAACCTCACTTTCTGCTAAACTTTCCAGAAAAAGTAAGATTATACATATCCCCACACAAGTTGGGTTCAGAAATACATTTTATTCAACAAGGGAATAGGAAGAAAAGAGAACAAAAGGGAAGAAAAGCAAACTCTAAGGATGTTCAAAAATATTTATAGCTCTTTTCAAAATGGCAAGGAATGGGAATCCATAAATTGCAGGATGGATGAGTGAGTTGTGGTATATAAAATGGAATTCTGTTGTGTTGTGTTTTTATCAGTGTAATGATTAACCAAGATTCCAGAAGAATAAAAGATGAACCATGTTATCCACTTCCTAATAGAGGGGTGAAGGACAAGGAAGACTAATAATTTCTGGTCATGACCAAAGTGGAAATTTGCCTTGACTGACTATTCATGTATGTGACGGTATTTATTTCCCTTGCCTTTTCTGTGGATGGAGGAATAAAGGAGGAAAGGGGAAACAAATGAACTGAAAATAACATAAAATTTAATTTTAAAAAATCAAGGTAATCCCATTTCCATTTGGAGATATTCATTAATGGTGAACTCATTACCTTAGGAAACATCCTTTTTTTCCTTTTGATAGCCTCTAATTTTCAGGAAGTTTTTCTTATAAAGCAAAATGAAAAAAAGTTCTTAAACCAAAAGCCTGAACTTCCTTTCTTCATATTTTGATAACTATTTCAATACAACTGCTTTCCTTTGTAAACATATATATTTTATTTCACTTAAAAACACTGTTCTGAGAAGTGGCACGTATGCGTCTCCAGACTGCTAAATGCATCCAAGACACATACACACACACACACACACACACACACACACACAGAGGATTAAAAAACTGTTCTATCAGGTACTAATACTAATTAGTTTTTTTCACCTGAGTTATCTTCTGAATTATTATCTAGCTCTGATCATTTCTCTGAAATTGATGAGAGGGTTTTTCAACTAACTATTGCCCCCTGTAGGGAATAGAGTTTTTGCCATGTACAGTTTTTGCAACATCTTAATTATATTCTGAGTCTGTCTTATTGACTGGCAAGTTGATCACTCTTTCAGTGATTTGGTATAACACTGTTTTCCTGGAAGCTGCTATGTTATATCTCTCTTGCACACCGAGGTGTGGTAGCAAAACTGCATCACCTTACAAAAAAATCTTGACAATTTACTGGAACATTGCATTATTGTTTATTTGAATCAACAGATTTCTAAGCTAAGGCCACCATCTTTTTATGCTAAATGGAAGGATCCCAAATGATATTGCATCTGCCACTTTGTATCTTTAGGATATTTAGTAAGTAACTTCACTTTTTGAGTCTCAGTTTCCCCATATATAAAATGAGGGCTTTGTACTACATGATCTAAGTTCTATCATAGCTTGAAATGTATGATCCTAGCAGGAAGTCAATTGGAATTATTATTTCATAAGCATAGGATGAGAAAATTCCCTTTTCCCACAGAAGTCAAAACTAACTTTATCTCTTCCTCTCTCTCCCTTTCAAATTTATAGTCTTGGAGAACTACCTAAAACACGGAAAAACTAAGACTATAAATTTGATCCAATGTCGCACACCTTATATCTGTCAGTCAGAACTTCTCTAGATCGTCTCCATTTTGAAGTTGGCTATCAGCTATCTAATTGCCTTTTACATGTGATATGATCCTATCATATTTTTTTTTAAAGTGACCAGTTAAGCATTCAGCTACCATTTTTTTGGATAATATTTTTGTAGTGACTAGAATGCTGAAATTATTGCAAAAATTTTTTTCCAGTGGTGAAGAGAGGGGCAGGAAGAAGAGAAGGCACAAAGAAGAAAGGAAAGGAAGGAGGAAGGGAGGGAGGGAGAGAAAAGCAAGAAAGAAGGTAGGGAGGAGAAAGAAGAGAAGGGAGTGACAGAGAAGGGAGAAAGGAAAGAGGAAGGGGAGAGAGAGAAAGAGAATTCTATTTCTCTACTTGAAGGCTAACATACATACATACATACATACACATATGTATGTATGTGTATATATATGTATATATAAAGTGAAAGGATTCTAATTACTACTGTTAAAAGATTACCCAAAGCAAACCATTCTCACTTTTATACACACACACATACACACACTTCTTTCCTCACACATTTTATAGCAACTATGTCATATCTCTTTCACAACCAAACTGCAATTCTTTCACAGGTGTCAACATTATGGCAACTCACTTCTCAACACATTTTTTTAGGGGTAGAAAATATCTTCCTACAATCTGAGTGAATGCTTAAAGAGAATCTTTCCAATTATACAATCACCATCATCCTAAAACTAATGGGAAACTCTGAACTCCATGAGTGCCTAAGAACTACTAACAAGGTTTGTTTTCTTACTTTATTTAGCTCCTCTGATCCAAGGGCACAGACAGGGCTGTCAGATACACATATGGATTATCCTGTGTTTCATTGTCTTGTAACACTTTCAATTTATCTCCTTTTCTGAAGGGTTGATGAACTTACAGTCACAACTACACTCCTCTACAACACAAGGGTTAGGGGCACATTGCCCCCACAATCTGGAAAAATCTATATAATATTCTGGTCCTCCCAGATTAGAAAGCTAGATTATTATGATATTAAAGGATAAAATTATTTGATATTATAAAATGCTATATGTATATTTTATGTATTTCTGAGTTTCTAAACTTGTTTTGTGTTATCATCTGGCCTTCAAGTGTCCTCCATGCCTTTCACAAAACTCCCCCAAAATTACCATCTAATTTCTTATGCTGAACTATAACATATGAAAATCATATTGGACAAAGCTGCAATGTGGATGGGATAACTGTTCACAATTAACTCTCCAATCATCTAATATGAATGACTCATACCCAGAACAAGACGTAAGCCCTTTGGGAGTTGAGACAATCTCCTATCACATTAAACATATTATTACATGGTAGATTATTGTCCTGCATACTGTGGGAGTTGTTTGCCTCAGTTTCTCATCTGTCAAACGAGATAGAGAAAGATATGGTAAACCACCATAGTATCTTTGCCAAGAAAACCCTAAATGAGGACATAGAGAGTTAGACACAAAATAACTCATCAACAACAACATCATGGATTGCAAATGTTCTTACATTATTATTTCCTTCAAATTAATCCATCTTTCAAATTTCCTTATTCTTGATATCATCCCCATCTTTCTAGTCACACCGGTTTTTACAACCATGGTATCACATATTCTTCCTGTAATTCTTTTATCCACATACACAATCAGTTGCCAAATCTGGTTCCTATGTAAACATCTTTCTCAGATTGGTACCTGGACTATAACAATAGCTTTCTAATTGGTCTCCCTACCTTAAATCTCTCTCTACTCCAATTTATCTTCCATAGAACTGCCAAAGTGATTTTCTTAAAGGGCAGTTCTGACCTGACTTAATAAAATCTATTAGCTTTCTATTATCTCTAGAATCATTATGATTTCACTTTTTTCATCTTTTGTTATTTCTTATGAACTTTATCATATGTAATTATTAGTCCAGTAATAAATTTATATAATTTATGAATAAGTAAACACATATTAGCATAACATACTAACAAAAATTATTAATAAGGGTACACAATCAAAAAAATTTGGAGACAGTGGATCTAGAATGCTGGACTTTAAGTCAGAAATAATGACTTTCAAATTCCACTTCTTCTTCCTAGTTATGTGCCCCCAGTCAAATAATTTATCATAGTGTAAGCGTTTTTTTCTCATCAATAAATGATCTTAATAATATCTGGGGCTGTACTTCACAGGACTATTGTAAGGATCAAAATGCAAACTTCAGAATTGTAAAGCACCATATAAGTGTGAGCTATCATTATCATTATTTTCCACTTCAACCTACTTGTGTCAAATCCAATAAATTTATCACCATCAACATACAGTATTTTTTGAATGCCTACCATCTGTAAATCTTGAAATGTGATCACTTCAACTACCTTCAAGATACTTTCTGTGAAAGACACTATCAAAAAAGATAAACACTGAACAAAAATTTGAAACTAGTAAAGTTTGACATGGTGCCCTCCCCTGATTCCCCTTCTAATGTACAACTACTTCCCAATCCCCATCCTGCCCTATTTAAGGTATCTGATTTATTTCCCATTCCCAAGGGACCTTGATTCATAAACTAAACATAATTATTTAAATAAAAATCCTTGCTAAGCTGTCAGTTCAGTGAATTGAAGATAACAAAGGGGTTTTTTTGCATTTTAAATGGAGAATTTTGAATAGAAAAAATATATGCAATGATATATCTCAAAATCATTTTCAAGTCATGCTAACATTATTTACAGAGCCAGGCCAAGAACCTTACAGAGTAAGCAGGTGAAACAGACATACATTTGGTTATCTAAATATTCTATTTTTCCTAATCATTGATCTACATAAGAGAATTAAAGAGATTTGGGATGAAAGAATTAGAAATCCAGTAAGACCCAAAACTATTCATTGTTTAAGGAAGCAAAGGAGAAATTAGCTGATTTATACTCTAGGGTTTGTTTTTTGTTTTTAATTTTAGAGATTAAATCAAGTCTTATATGGAATACATATCATAAATTAGAGTGATGTCTATGTAGTAACTCAAATCTCTGGACAAGGAAGATTCCTAAGAAAACACTAAACCAGATGGCATTGGCTAGCTAGAAAGATCTTGCCTTTTCTTATTAATAATTTGGTCTTGGATCTGGGAAACTCTTCCTGAAAAGATGAAAATCCTCTAGCCAACGACTCTGTCTGCAATAAGAGAGGCAAACTTAAAAAGATTATTTATTTTTTCTAGGAAAGGGTTTAATCTTTTTCTAAAATAGCTAGAAAAAAGCCATGGTAGCAGCAACTCTCTCCTTGAAGAAAAGAGTGCTAAGATTTCAACTCAACCTGAAGTTTGAAGCAACAGAGCAGTATTCAGCAAAGTAATGTCTAGGAGAGCAATATCCAGGGTCCAGAAAAGTGTCCAATGGGTCAGTGTCCAACAGAGCAACAAGTAGTAGAAACTATGACAAAGCACCATCTAGTGACAAACATTACACATCTGGCAGGGTGACAGATCAGCAGAGAGACCGTGTGGGACTTGTCCTCTAATATCACTAGAAGACATCAGCAGATCTATAGCTTCAAAGAATGGATTTTTCTCCATATGTCCTTCTTACCACATTTTTCCAGCATGTATTTCCCTCCACATATATATCCTGACTTCCCACATTCTCTTACACACATGCTGGGGCCACATGTATGCCCAGAATGTACATCTTCCCATAAATGGATCCTGGACACACATGCTCCATCTATTATATATGTGCCAAGACTACATTGTATGTTCACTCTTCTACACACATTTCCAAAACGTGATCCTTCTTCCCACTGATGTTGTTTATATTTATAGGTGAACACATCTCAGGATTATATGAGAAATGTTCTATTTTCTTATGATGTTATTCAATTACATGCTTTTACTTTGAATAAATTGTGTCCTCTGGCTAATCTTTAAAAGTACCCACACTGACAGGGTCATGACCTTTAGGTGGCCATTCTCTGAAGATCCTGTCCTGCAATTTGGGGACACTAATATATACAACAACAGCATGAACAAAAATAATATTTAAATAGTGGTTTACAAAATGCCTTACCAAGATTATTTCATTCAATCCTTACAACTCTATTAGGTATATAACACAATTATTATTACCATTTTACAGATGAGGAAACTGAGGCTCACTTTAGACTAGGACAAATATGAAGTTTAGTAAAAGCAAATAATATTTTATCATTGTCATCACTTTAAAAATTACAAAAATCCCATGCTGGGTGAATGATATTACAAACAGAAATAATGGTCAGAAATACGAACAGCTTTATGGAGAAATACAGGGCCTGTTGAATTCAAGGTACTAGTGGGACATCCATTAAAAGGAGTTCCTATAGGAACCTAGAAAGTAATCCAAAATGACTAACCAAATATGGACAGATAAACTAACTCCCATGTATCTACATCAGCAAAAACAAACAAACAAAAAGTCACTGTTCTTCGGACTTCTCAATCATGACCCGGATACCTCTTCATTCTTACAAGATCATATCAGCCCTTATGCTTCATAAATATCCTCTGCCCGAACCAGGAGAACATTATACACAGCAACAGGACTATACGATGATCAATTTTGATGGACATGGTTCTCCTCAACAATGATGTGATTCAAACCAGTTGTTCAGCGATGAAGATAGTCATATACATCCAGAGAGAGGCCTGTGGGAACTGAGTACGGACCACAACACAGCATTTTAACGCTTTCTGTGAATATTTCCATGCATTTTGTTTTCCTTCTTAGGTTGTTTTTTTCTTCTTCTCTTTCTAGATCTGATGTTTCTTGTGCAGTAAGATAACTGCATAGACATGTATACATATATTGGATTTGTCATATAATTTATCATATTTAGCATGTATTAGATTACCTGTCATCTAGGGGTGGAGGGTGAGGGGAAGGAGGGGAAAAGCTTGGGGAAAAAAAGTTTTTGCAAAGGTCAATGTAGAAAAATCACTCATATGTTTTGTAAATAAAAAGCTTTTAATAAATAAATAAATAAATATCCTCTGCCCATGGGGTCCCTCTAATTAAAGGGCAGAGTAAAGTGCTCCTTCTCAAATCCCTATTTAAAGAGAGTACCCAATCCAGCTACCTCTTCATTTTCTATCTGGCTATATTCCTTTTGACTTTGCAGGATAGCTTCCCTATCCTGTCCCTAACTTCTCAGCTTATTTTTGTGTATTATCTTCCCCTATTAAATTGTAAGCTCCTTGAGAACAGAAATTCTCTCTCTTTTTTCTTTTTTTTGAATTTCTATCCCCAGCACTAAGTTAGAATAGTTTCTAGTATGTAGTAAGTTTAATCAATGTTTATTGACTGGCATTGCATTAGATCAAATAATGATCAATAAATCTGATGAAAAACCTCAGTGATTGACTTCATCCACTCCCAGACCGAACAAAAAAAAAAAAAAAAAAAACAGCCAGATGACTTTTAGGAAGGGAAGTCTTCCAGAAAAGCCTGTGCCAGCCCCCATGCCAAAAAGGCAGAAACCTTCCACTATAAACAGAGACCAGTCAGAGACACCAATAGCCTATAAAATCATGTATCCAAACACAACAAAAGCCAGACTTCCATGCGAAAACCTTGAATACAAAATATCAAGAGCATGGGCATTGAAAGCAAATGGAAATAAATGGCAACAATCATAACAAAAAGGCAGGTTTCAGACTGGGAAAACTCCAACCAAAGAACTCTGAAGTTTCTAGGACTTTGTCCTGAGATGTCACAAAAGATCTTGAAAATCTGGCATTCTGAATCTCAAAATTCTAGAGGGATGCTTAAATTTAGGATGTGGAGGTCAGTGAAGCAAATCAGGTGACCCAGGCCAAAAGCAAGCAATATTCACCATGCCTCCTGAAGGGATAAAAACTGACCCTGGCACTAATCCCCATTACAAGCCTATAGATATAAACAGAAAACACCACTATAATTTGTATAGTTCTTTAAAATTCTATAAAAATTTGTTAAAGACCCAGTGATGCCAAAAATCCAACTTAAAAAAAAGAATAATTCCACAATAATTTTGAGAGAAGTTTCAAGGTAAAATATAGATTTTCCACAGGTTCTACCTGAATGAAATTAAACAAGTGATTTTTTTAAACAAAATTTTTTAAAAGCTCTAAAGGAAAGATTTGGAAGATGAATAAAGAGCTTCAAGAAAATCTTATCCAAGTAATAGATTCTGGGAAATTAGAATAAATATCAATGGATATATGAAGCAGCAAGATATATTAGAATGAAATAAAATTAAAAGAATAGAAGAAAATATTAATTATTTGCTATCAAAAATAAAGATTTGTTAAAGAGGTAAAAGAGAGATTGAATTAAATTCATTAGATCCCTGAAATATATGATTTAAATAATATTGGATACTATATTTTAAGAAATCATAAGTAAAAAATTAGTAATTTTTAGAACAATAATATGAAGTAAGAATAGAAAAAAACTTTATCATTTCCTGAGTGAAACATTAAAAGGAAAACTCCATAAGTGTTATAGTCAAAAATCCAGAGCTTCTACATCAAAAAACAAAGAAATAAAAAATATAACAAACAGCCAAAAATGCAATAAAAGACAGTCAAAATCACATTTGTGAGGGATTCCTCAATGACAAAGTGCTAACTTTCTAACAGGAAAAAGAAACAAATATCATTTCAGAATCTTAATGTCTCAAAAGATTACTGACAAAATTAGGAAAATTTTTAAGAGGAGGGAAAAGGAGAATAAAAGGGAGACATTAATTAGAAAGGAGGAAGAAATGGGTGGAACTTGTCATTTCCTATAATTAGGGTGTATGGGAAGAAAAATATTACAAAAGAGAGAAAGATAATAAACACACATATAAACATATACACTCAGAGTTTAGTATAGAAATATATCAAACTGATTAGGCAAACAGGTAGGAATAAGAAGAGTAAAGAAATAACAGCAAAAATTACTACCACCACAATAATAGTAATAGTAATAGCTAACATATATATGACACCTACTATATGCCAGGCACTGTACTAAGCACTTTTTAAATATTATTCCATTTGATCTTCACAATAAGCTTTGAAGGTAGGTGCTATTATTATTCCCATTTTCAGTTTAGAAAGCAGAGTCAAACAGAGGTTAAGTAGCTTGAACACACAGACAGTAAATGTCAGAAGTTAAATTCAAACTCTAGGTCCATTGTTCTGTCCATTGTACCACCTAGCTGCCAAGAGAGTAAAACAAAGATTAAGTCTTTAGAGGGAATGATTGCAATCAGAACCAATTTCCTGATTTAGAAAGGGTAAGAGAAAGAAAAGATTAAAAGAAAAAAGAAAAGAAAAGAATTAGAAACCTAAAGAGGTACCCATGAATTACAGAAATTATTCTGATGGATGATTATTCTGCTATGAGAAATAATAATAAAGATGATTTTAGAGAATCCTAGAAAGTCTAAATTTATGCAGAGTAAAATGAGCAGAAGCAGAAGAATAGTTTAAACCAAGACAATATAGTAAGAAAAAAAACAACTTTGAAGAACTTAACTAATCAAAGTCATGGTCACCCACCCAGTCTCCAAAGAACCTTTAATGAAACATGTTCACCATCTAATTAGAGAGGAATATGAGGAACTCAAAATGAAGAAAGATGTAGATTTTTGGACATGACAATTGTGAAGATTGTTTTGCTTGACCATGCTTATTTATTACAAACAATGCTTTTTTATCTATTTTCCATCAGGGAGGAAGAATAGGAGAGGAAAAAGAAGAACCATTTGAAACTTTTAAAAGTATACTAAAAAGAAAAGAAAAAAAAAGAAAGTTCAGAAGGAACTGCAAACAGGACAGTTTTTAAAAGAATGCATTCAATGTATTTTATATTTGCTCACTTAAAATAAATGGTACAAGTTCACAATTTCACATCCATTTATTTTTTGTGCTCTATTTTTTAAATGGAAAGAATTTTCTATTAAATCAAGATTTGGAAAAGAATCTTGAAAAACATATACTTTAGGGATTGAAAGGAGAAATAGGACACGATAAAAATGGGGAAAGTAGAAACTAAGAGAATTACAATAGGAACTAGGATATTATTGTATCTCTGAAAAAAGAGGAGGAAACTATATCCTGAAGAAGAAGGTTGCAAAGAGTGTCAAATGCTATAGAAAAGTAATGAAGGATGAGAACTATGACCAAAGCTCTTGTATTTGATGACCTATGGGAAGGCAGTTTTAGGAGAATAATAAGTTCAGAAATCAAAATAGGCATCAGGTCTATATAATTTTGAGAACATGATGAAATAGATTATGTAGGTTCACAGAAGTCTTTTTTTTAGGAAGGGGGAGACCTGAGTATAATTGTAGGAATATGGGAAGAAGGGAGAAATATTGAAATTGAGTGGAAAGAGAGGAGCCAGATCTTAGGGGGAGGTAGGAAAGGAAAGGAATGTAAATGGCAGTAAATGAAGTACCTCTTTTTGTAATAAAAAATTATCATTGATAATGAGAAGAAATTTACAGGAGGCATGGAAAAGAGTGAACACTGAGGGATCGCCTACATACATATTCAATATTCTCAGTGAAATAAGTGTTTATTTGCTTTGTGACAAGTGGAGGTGAGTTTTAGAGAGGAGACAGAAGGATTTTGTATACTGTGGAGAACAGTTTATGTTTCAGGGATTCTAAAATTTCTGTGTATAAGTGATCTCCTTGGCAATCCGGTGAAGAGATTCCCTTCTACCCCAAAAGGGCTTCAAATTGAAAGAATGTGAATTTCAATTAGATGATAATGAAAATAAAGATACAATTTTTTTCATGACTACCACTTTTTTATCATTCCCAAACTAATTTCTTCCCCTAAATTTTGTATTTCCTTAGATGGCATAACCATCTTCTCAGTCATTCAATCCATATCTGTCCTTGGACAGATCTCTTTTGTGGACCTGAGGTTAAGCATCCCTGATCTATAACTTACATTCTTTTTAAAATAAATTGCCTGAGGCTCAGAAAGCTGTCTAAGGTAAGATTGAACACAGAAAACTCATTTTGAGACCAAGTCTAACCTTTTATCTGCTGCACCATAATGTCCCTGACACTGAGAAAAATTATCAACAAGAGTTGAGCAGTTGAGATGGCCCACTAAGGTCATGTACCATAACTTTTAGTTTGCTTTTGTTGTTGTTGTTGTTGTTGTTTTTTTATCTTTTATTTTTCTTTATTAAAGCTTTTTTATTTTTTATGCATGGATAATTCTTTAATATTAGCTCTTGCAAAATCCCATGTTCTAATTTCCCCCCTTCCCCCACACCCTCCCCTAGACAGCAAGCAGTCCAATACATGTTAAACATGGTAGAAATACATATCAAATCCAATACATACCATAACTTTTAGTGAGCAAAATCAGCTAATAAGTACCAGAATTAGGCCCCAATTGTTTTTTTTTCTTTCTGAAATTTATTCTTTTAACACTAGTTGTTGTAGTTGATGATGATGATAATCCTTCATTTTCAAAGGACCAATGACATCATGGGATTATATCTTGACTCTCACTTGAATTGGATTTAGTGAGGCAAAGTTGCACAGTCATCCATTTTTCTCTCTTCCTTAGTCATCAAAGTCCAATGGAAGGACAAAAGTTGAGATGATTAACAATGACTTGGGATACAGAGGATAACTTTGATTTCTTTTATATATGATCAAGTTCTAAGCACTCCATTACTTCAGCTGCCTTCAAGGACATTGGTTGTTCTCATCTGCCCATTCTGCCAGGAAAAAACCATGATTATCTTTATGACTTGGAAAATTTTATAATACCATTATCCCCCCCCCTCAAAAAAAAGATTATCTTGTGGAATTCAAGTATTGTGATAGACTAGAGGGGAATAGTAGTAGGGAAAACACAAGATCTCAATAGTATCAACCTGTCATGTAAGTGAAAATATAAATTTCATGACTCCTACTTTTTTATCATTCCAAAACTCATTTCTTCCCCTAATTTTCATATTTCCTTAGATGGCATAACTATCTTCTCAGTCATTCAAGCTCAAAATCTCAGAATCATCCTTGATTCTCTCCACTCTACATTTCACAGAAAATTAGTTATCAAGTTCTGTCAACTCTGCCTCTGAAAAAATTCTCCCACCCATCTCCTCCTATCTCCTCCCATTGCAATAAATCATCTAGTTCAAACCATCATCTCCTCTTGCTTAGTCTTTTATAACAACTGCCTGATGGTCTATCCCATTTCAATCTTTCACAGAGCCACCAAAGTAAAATTCTTAAAAATTATGTTTAATCACATTATTCCTCTAACTAAAAACCGTCAGAAGCTTCTTATTGCAAAGGTTAATACTAACATTCAAGACTGTCCAGTCTGGATTTTCAGCTTCATCTCACTCTCACCACTACTACCACCACCATTACTATCAAGACCACCATCACCCACTATCAGAACTGGTGAATGCTTCACATAGTTCCCTGTATCAAGCCAACTTTGGCCATGTTTTACTTCATTCTCTGAAGTCTTTTTACCAGCCACCTTGCTACCACCTGTATATACCTCATATCCCTGCCATCTTCCCATTCTAGAACCATATCAAATCAATGTGTGTGTTCTCCATTCTGAAATGAATGTACCTCATACACACAAAAATACTCCATCCCTACTTAGGAAGTTGATTCCTTCAAATCTCAACTGAAGTGGGGATTGGGAGGAATGAAACCTTTCCTAAACACAGGTAAGCATGTGAACACACACACACATCACCTGAAAAAAAGTCTCCCTCCTCCAATTTCTCATAACAAGCCTGAACTTCTCAGTATACTTATCACACATTTCTCTGTTATCATACAGTCTTCTTTCTCAAATTGATATAAATTCCTTAGAAAACAACTAGGTAAGTTTCCACCTTCATCTCCTGAACACCTAACAGTTATCTTGAGCAAATTAGACTTTTGATAAAAATTTGTGGGATTGAATTATGGGGAAGATAAAGCTGAGTTTATTTATCAGGGATAAATAATATCCCAGAGAAGAGATGAGAATTCCCTATCAGATACTGTTTTTTGAATAAAAAAGAAGTTATTAGTCTAAGAAATTTCCATTTCAGACTCATCTAATATGCTTCCTATCTCTAATACCTAAAGAAGAGGCTAAACTCTCTACACTTAAAAAAACTCAATATTCTTGAAATTCCACAGTTTGCAAAATCCAGTCAATTTTGCAGCAATAATTTTTGATGTCTCTTGTATTTTATTTCCTTATATATGCTCCCCCAATAGAAACCCCCATTATAATTTGACCAGGGCAGAAAAAGTAACAAGTATCTTACAATAAAAAAGAACAATTGAATAAAATCAACCAGCATAGTGACAATATATGACAACATATGCAGCATTACACACATCCATAGTGCCTCCACTCTCTACAGTGAAAAAAAAAATGCATCTCATTATCTATCTGACTTTGAAAAGAACTAATGTGCCATCTAATAATAATTTTCAGCTCCAAACCGATTAGATTATTTGACTGGAGTTTTTTTCCCCCCCAAATGTTGACTTAGATGACTGGGTATTTAGTAAAACTGTTCTTTTTCAAATTATTTAAAACAAATTAATGCTTTTAATTCTTTTGGGTCTGCCCACAGGTGACATGAGTATTAAGACATTATCCGCTGAACCGAATGAGTAAATTACATCTAAATACCAACATTATAGGTCTATTTCTTCAGAAATCTTCCTCCCCCAGATTTCCCCACCCTCTTTCCTCCCTCTTCCAATCCAAAAAGGTCACTCACTATCCCTCTAGCTAAGCACATAGCACTGAATCTTACTGTTAGTCACTGCAAGTGTTAGTCATTTTCTCATTCCCCACAAAGGAAAAAAAAAAAAAAAGCCTGCTTTCCAAACTCCATCTCCTGCCCTAACAGGAGCTAAAAGCAGCTCTTTCCCATTTATATGTATGCAAAACTTTCAGCCAGGTGGATTGTTATATGTATATGGCAACCAGGCTATACACATAGGAAACCGGAGAGTAGACAGTAAACTGGCATTGCACTATTGTATCTCTGTTGAGTTTAATCCTTAATCAGGAAGAAATTTCCTCTCCCCTGAACAATTTTCTCAGTGGTTAAGCTACCTTTCTTAAAATTAAATAAGAGTTATGAAGAAAACCAAGTGGTGTAGGGAGACACAAGGCATATATATAGTGACTCCATAGCAGTAGCTTTTCTTTGGGAAAGGAAAAAAAATCTACTCTTCTGTCCCCCCTCCTTCCTCCTATGCCCCCCAAACAATGATTGTTTCGGGGATATAATTTTACATTTCCATTTCTTCCCAAAGCATGGGGGCAAAAATTGCAAAACTGAAGTCTGAAAACAGAAAGTCATGCAGAGCTTTGTATGCTTTGGAGGAAGGGGGCAGACAATGAACAGAAAAGAAGCAGAGAAATATTGTACTAACTCTGGGTCTCAGCCAAGCCACCCTGCTTGCTCCTGCTCATGGAGCCTCAGGGAGTTTGTTTTGCAAGCTTTTTGTGACCATAAAAAAAAAAGAGAGAAAGAAGAAAAAAGGAGAGAAAAAATACTCCTTAAAATGATCTTCTCTAATTATATTCAGATAATCTGTAGGGTATATATATATACCAAGCATTATATCTAGTTATTGTTTTGTGGGGTGTTTTTAAACAAATGAAAAGAGATTTTCATTAAGTAATTACTAAGTAATTCATTAAGTAAGGATCAAATAGGCTTAATTCTTTGATGTTAAAATCTGGGGCAAGTTTTTTTTTTTTTTTTTTTTTTTTTCCTATGGTGAAATCAGAACCCTTTTCCCTATCATGCACTATTTGGAAGTAAAAGATATGATACGTAGTCGAATATATTATTGATCATTTTTGTGGGAACATCAGAAGTAAGTCACATGGAGCTCTACAATTCATTAGACATTGACAGTGTAGATGAGAGCCACACGGAAACCAGTGGAGCTAACAGCAAGCAGATGCATTATAAAATGGCATCTTTCCATCTTCAGAACCTCCTGAAGGCTAGAGAAATTATCTTCAGGAAAATTGTTCTCTCCTAGAAAAGTTGATGATTCAATAACAAATATTTTGTCTTTCTAATTCCTTAATTCCTTTTCATGAAGTTTTTAGCATAATAAATTACTGGTCACCACAACCTGTCTGTTATGAGTGTTTGGATAAAGGTTTATTTAGTTCAATTTTTTTTAAATGTGCTATAATCTATAAAGCCATCGGTTTGTATTACCAACAATCTCCAACTTAATCATTTTCTTTAAACATAACATTCTAAAAATCTCATGGGGAAGGAAAAAAGAAAGAGGGGTCCAGACCTAAAATTTCATTAATTCAGACAATTCCCAAGATGAAAATTCCCCCTTCCAACAAAGATCAGCAACTTATTCATAACATATATTCTTAGAATATTTCTTGAAGCACTTAGAATTCAAGTCCCTTGTGCCTGATCACAGAACTTGGATACTATATCAGAAGCAGGAATTTGGATCAGGTCTTCTTGACTCTGAGGCCTGCTTTTTATCTACTAAACCATGCTTTCCCTCCTAAAAAAATGCCTTATTTAAAAATAATAATAATTAATTTTTTAAGTTTGTCTCCAGTGGTAGTATTAAATAAGGTCTTTTAAAATGTTAAATAAATAAACTTAGAAAGTAGACAAAGTTTATATTTACGTGACTAATAAAACAATTAGAAAGTGGATAAGGAAAATCTTAGACATGATAAACTAGAGAGAAACGCTATAATATCCTAATTGATCAAATGTAGCCACTACATTGCCTCTGGTTTAACATCAGAGTTATTATAGAGTCAGTCTAACTCTATAAAAGCACAACTTATATTAATTGAATAATATGATAGCATTACCTGATTAATTGACTCCATAGTCAAAGAAAATCTTGTATTGTATCACTAAGCAGGTCTAATAGGTTTCAATATTTCTAATCCCAACATTAAAAATAGCCAACACTAGCTTCTTCATGGCTACTAAAAAGAATCTTGAGAACTTCTAGAAAAAGAATTTTTGCATGTAGTACCCTGGGGTAGTAAGATATGATATTTTATGGCAATAATTTTTATTTTTTGCTAAACAAAAGGACATGGAATGTTTGTATGAAACTATCAATGAAAACAAATCCTTCCTAGTTACATAAATAACCATTCTCATTTCACTTCTTAGAATAAATTACTATTAACAGTAATCATCTTATTATCATCATTTTGAGTTTACATGATATAGCCAATGGCAAGAACGATCTCTATATAATTAAGGTATTTACTAATATATCTATATCACTAAGTTATAGACTAAAACAATTTTCATTACTAAACAAAGATAATTGATATCCATGTAAATTTGGGGGGAAAAATTGAAACAAGTCATGGTCATTTCAATATTTCTATTCTCTACCTTTTGGAATAAATTATTTTTTAAAGTATTATTATTATGCTTAATATTATTTATGTTGCACTTCAAGATTTTTATATCACTTTATTCTTGAAGAGATACCTAGGAAGTATAATGGTCCAGAGATGAATATGTGGGTGGTAGGAAAATCAAATAAACTGATTTCATATCTGGAATCTGCATATTCGTATTGGAATCTGAAATGAGTGAACAATAGTAAAATCAGCAAATATTATTTAATATTCATCACAATTACCTGAGAGAGATGCTATTATTATCAAGAAGACCTAGCTGTGTGACTCTGAGTAAAGGTATTTACTCTCTCCCAGTCTCAGTTTTCTCATCTGTAAAATGAAAACAATAATATCAGCTACCTCATAGGGTTGTTGTGAGGATCAAATAGGATAATATTGTAAATTGCTTTGCGAACCTCAAAATGCTATGTAAATCATCATTATCATCATCATCATTATAATCCCAAAGGCTCAGTGAGGTAACTTGCCAGAGTCACATAGCTTAGTAGCAATCTGAAGCAAAGTTCAACCTCAGGTTTTCAACCCCAGCTCCAGCACTATACCCACTGTACCATGCTCCCTCTTCTGTACCATATTTCCATGACATGATCCCCTAGCTCTACCTACTTCTAGCATGGAAACATAAATCTTATTAGCAGAGTTATGTGCATGGAAAGCAGTGCTCTGTTATAGCTATACTGAATCTGATCCCCAATCAAGAGGAAATATCTTATTCCCTGAAGTTAATTCAAAATTAAGTAGGAGTTGTAAAGTAGCATGGGATATCAGGAATATAACTCTTTTACCTTCATCAATCTAAATTCTTGAAGCTAGAGTTGATATCAGGGAGAAAATGGGTTAGAATGAGAATGGAATTCTTCATCTCTGAATCCCAGGGATGAAAGGCTAATAGGATGAGAGGGATAAAGAAAAGGGAATTTTCTATTCTCACTGCCTCAAGAAGATGGAGAGTAAGTGATGGATTGTTCATTCCTGAGATATAAGGACAAACAGAAATGAGCTGGTAGAGTGGGCTGAAAGATGCTTTTAAAGGAGAGAGAGAGAGTTTGCCTCTCTGTCACTGGGCCCAATCAAAATGGCTGAAGCTAGACAGGCCAGGAGATGGCAAGTAGTCAGTTATGTTCTCTAGTTTCTGGAGATAACTCCTTAAATTGCTTTTTTCCAAGAGAACACGCATTTTTCTTTCTAGATTTATACATTTCCTTATCTGCCAGAAAGACCCAATGAAATCTTGGAAATTGGCACCAAATGGGTTTCTACTGATCAAATTAGCCCTTCACCAAGCTCTAAGGTTGTCTTTAGAGTCACTGAGTTCAAACTCAGTTCAGGTTTCCTAATAGCAATTCATGATGGATATTAGAATACTTGGAATTACATGACCATCAATACTTTTCTTCCCAGTTACCCCCTCTCCCCACTTCTCCCATATAATCTAGGTAAACTATTATAACTCCACTCCAATGATTAGAATTTATTTAAAAAATCATCTGTAATGACTAGTGTTAAAAAAATACAAAATTGACTGAAGTCTTGCTGAGTTACATAGAGATCTAAGCTTTCTAGGCAGAGAGTGCCGGGACTGCCCTTGGGAGAAGGGTAAAGTGGGGGAGAGACTGACAAATGGGGAGCCAGGTTTTGATCTCTGGACTAGGTGAGTAAACAATAAAACAAATTAACGTAAAACAAATATGCTACTGCATTCCCCAAATCCTTGATTTGCTCTGTCCGTGTGATGCCAAGATGACTTGGAGGGCATTGATGACTTTTCTTAAAGGCATATATATGTTAGGGTAACATTTTCATTGGGCTCATTCTGCCCTTTTATTTGGGGGGAAGGAGTATTAAATTTTTGGCATGCTTGAAAGAGAAGGATTAAAGTCTAGTTCATTATCTCTTTAGTACAGAAGTCTGGGAAACGAAGAGGCTAGACTGGGGAAACTAAATCCAGCAAGCTTTCTTTTTTGTTTTTCAAGATGCCCTAACAATAATGCAGCAGGGTGAAAAGATCAGGAACACTTTATACACATTGTGCTAATTACTGCAAGTACTTAAAGTTGTAATTAGCTTAT
>JAJPUD010002942.1:102381-127109 GCA_023553655.1 Myrmecobius fasciatus
CTAATCAGAAGTGTGCAATACAGACTGAGGTTGATCTCAGCTTAATTAAAACTGACCTTGTCATTTCACTGCCTGTAAAACACCATTATCTCACTATTTATCACTCAACTACCATAAATAGTCAGTTTATGTGAGAACCCAGGAAGACAGGTTCCAAACTCCTAGAGTTATTTTCAGAAAAGCAGCAAGAGCGGGAGCTTAACTTAAGAAGTGATCTGCCTATAAATATTAGGCAATAATTCAGATAATTCCATAGATTCAAAGTAACTTGACAGTCCTACCCATGAAGGCAGCTTCAGCCTGCTCTGTATACTTTTACTGAATATTCACTCCTGAAACTGACATACTTTGGCAGCTGTAAAGGTTTGGGGTTTTTAAATTAATATTTCACCTAGTAGTTTTCAAGGACCTGAATGAGTCAATCAATGATTCAAACAAGACATAGCAGGTGTGTTTTTAAGGCATTTAATTCTTCTGTCCAAGGTACTAGAAAACATCTGCACACGTGTAGGGATGCTTAGGTGTGTCAGCATGTAAACTACTGAGAAAATGGCTATAATGGGAAATTTGAAATGCCTGTATTTTAGTTATATCAAGTTAAAAACAAAGTCTACTAAACATGTGGTATCTCAATGGCTCCGATACATTCACACAAGTGATTCATTAAAATAGTCTGTGATCATATATGTCTATGTGAGCATGCATATTGTATGTGATCAGTTTTCTTTAGTGATCATATTCCTCATTGAATATTTCCATGGTTCACAAAATACTCTGGGGTTTCCTTTCTATACTTCAGATTGCAGAAAGCAATTAAAACAATTCAATTTAAAATTCAAAAGGAAAGAAATATATCAGACTGTTCCTAGAACATACCAAGCTTTTTTTTTTCTTTTCCTGAAATGCCCTCCTCTCTTCAAACTTTGCTGTCTTTAAAGAGCCTCCTCTATGAAGCCTTTCAGACCATGAGTTTCTTGAGAACAGGGACTATTTTTCTGTTCTAGCTTGAGTTTGCTTTTCTTTATATCCCCATACTTAATATAGTGTTTAAAATATACTAGTTGACAGACTGGTTATTTTAATCAACAATGATCTCTATTCCCTCTCATCTCCTAAAGTACTCATTGTCTTCACCACATTGACACTTTAACATATAACCTATTGTCTTGTATTATTCTCTGTCTATTGTCCACTTGTCATCTTCCAAATGAGAATATAGAAGAAGTTTAGGAGAAGTCTTACTGTCTCACCATACCTATGTTAGTCACATAGATCAAGGACTTGGGATTTTATTGCTATGGAAATTCCATCCAAGGAAGATCTAGACCCATTTATAACTTGTAGCCCTATCTTGTGCTTAGAAATCGAATTGCCCATCATGTCAGACATAATAAATGTCATTGGTGTGATTCGTTCATTCAGAAAATATTTGCTAATTACCTACTATGTACCAAGTGCTGTGCTGGGTAATAGGAATATAATGAATGCAAACAAAACAGATCTTGCCCTCAAAAGTTGTAGATTCTATTTGGAACAATAGACAAATTAAAAAATTAAGTACAAAATCCATAAAACTCATTTCCACCAGGACAGGCACCTAGTACATAGGTCATCAGACTTATTAGGGAATCTGCTGGGTACTGGGACATCTAGCAATTTCCCCCAAGGGCTGAGTCTACTCTACCTCTAAATCTATTGGGGTATCAGGAATATGGAAACCTTTTAGCACTGGTCTTAGGACATCTCAAAATTTCTTCACAGTTTTGTTCTTCAGAAATATCTAATAGGTACTGTTAGAATATATAACAGGGAATTTTTAGCTCAGAAATGAAAGTGCTACTCTAATCTATATTAAAATGTCAAGTGTAATGATCATCAGGGAGATCCTATACAATATCATACAAATTTATAAATAAGGATTTATATATAATAAAAATATAAGCTTTAACAGTAATTCTTAAAATAGAAACCACATAATGATTCTTATAAAAAAGATGTCACTGGATTGTCTCTTCTAGACCCACTCTAACATTTCTAGATTGCATATCTGACATCAAATGAATGGAGTGGGGAGGAGGAGATTAGAGGCAGGAATGAGGAAAAGGAGAGGGAAGAGAGCAAGAGAGACAGAGGGAAGGGAAGGAAAAGGAAAGGAAAGAGAAAGGGAAAGGAAGGAAGGGGGAACGAGGGAGGGAGAAAGACACACAGACAAATTGGGGGGGGGTGTAGGAAGGAGGAGGGAGAAAGGGAAGAGAGAGAGAAAGAGAGCACCACAAGCCAGACTTTTGCTACTAGGCTCAACTCCAGACCAGAACAGATGCAAGTCATCAAACAACACCTGGAAAGGAGCTACTACAATGTGGACCCAGGTCTGCATAACTCCAAGTCCAGGACTCTCTGTAATCATTATACCATGGAAAATTTCTACTAGCAACCTAATTGCTCTTCACATACCTTTTGAAGTGAATTGAGTGATGGAAATACCAATTGACTCCAGCGAAGAACCTTTATAAAATAATTAAGTAGTGGCCACTTATAATGTGAATTAGAGTAGTCTCTCTCCTTATCCAAAAAGAACTGGATTAGCATTCATTTTATATGAAAGAACCAAAACCTATTTAAACCACTGGGAAAGTGATAACTCAGAAATGGTGGAGCCAAACCTATTTCAAGTAAAGTCAATGCAGCTGATTGTCTATACCCCAGTGGGGAGAATGGGTCCCCTCTGAGTAGATGTTGGTGCAGTTCTCAAAATGAATGCTTTGTAGTGCCAACTGCTAAATTTCCCTAAAGTGGATCATAAAAAAGAGCATCTGAATCCCTCCAAAGGGAGCTTAGAATTATTTATGCTGCTGCAAATGGTAGGACAATGCTTGGTCACTAAGATTAACCCTTTCCTAAGATAGGATAACTGAATGGTTTAGAATATACTATACTGAAAGGCAGAATTCCCAAGAATGATATTGCTATCCATCTCCCAGTATATAAAATACTGATATGTTATAAAGGTATTACTTGCTCTGTCTCCAAATAGCAAAATGTATAGAAATAGGTGGCTGCAAAAAGCTCAAAGCAACATTGTTGGAAACCACTGACCTTCCTCATAAATCTTCTGGTTTTTTCTTCATCTGATCAGTTAATGTTAAAGATCCATACCTGTGGCACTGGTAAAAAAAAAAGTGTGGGGGTCCTAGATTATACTTATTATACTTATTTTTGATCCTAAGAAATTCTCCCATCCGAGTTCTGAAGGCAGGGGGTGTACATTGGTTTCACTGATCCCATTAGAAAGTGGTCCAAATGGGGGAAAGTGAAGTGGGAGATTTATGATGTACAAGCATTTCCTTTATGCTTTTGGAGCATCCTTCTCTGGACTTCCCTAACTTCCATGCTCTTTAGCAAAATGGATCTCCAGAGAGCAAAGAATACTATTCTCTCAGAGATCTACAAATAACACTGAGAGGCTGGAGGGTTTCTGATATTTTTGCTCATGGGTCAGGCTATACCAGGGGTATATAGCAGGATTAAACAATGATAGATGGTAAAAAAATATTTCTCCAAAGTTTGGGACACCTTCTTCCACAATCGCACACAGGGTCTTTCGGAAAAGTTGGTTAAAGCTTAGAGAGCACATATGGCAAAGGGATCATCACTCACAGCTCCTGGTTACCAGAGTCCTTTTTCTTCTTTTGTGGAGAAGTAGTTTTTTGATAGGTGCCCTTCTAGTTCTGAAGCTACCTTTCTTCAGTGTTTCTTGTTAATCTCAGGTATGTCTTTTAGCTCCTTGTGTAAGACACCATATATGGCTGCTCCTGATGCTGAAGAGAGGGAGGTCCAAATCTTCCATCAAATACCATTAGTCAGCCTTGTGGCTGAAATGTTTTGGAATGGTCCAAACTGACTTGCTGGGCAAGGCATTGGCATAGAAACATGACTGATTCTTTCAACCAAACCCAATAATATTCCAGTATAGCACCATCTGATTTCATCCAATAATCAAAGTGTTTTACTCCTACCAAACTAATTAGAGATTTGTTCACACTGAGGTAACACTTTAATGATTGATTCAACAAAGGTACCTAGGTGTGTTCACAGCTAGTTTACATTTTTGATTGGTTGAGTGATTCAGTGGAGTTGACAAGTTTTTCAATAATTATATTAATTGGAGGATTGGGGGAAGGGTTTTGGAATTACTTCAGCATACTTTGAAAGTACTGATATGTGTGTGTATATAAGTGTGTGTGTGCCCTTGCACATGTTTGTATATGTATAGTTCTATAATTGCCTTAATGGATATGGAGAGAGTAAAATATCTATATTATACTTTGATAAGTGTTCATACACACACACACACATATATATACATACATTTATATGTAAAATGCAGAAATATGCATATGCATATTTTGATAACTACATTTCAACATAATAGGTTTTCTTAGTACTCTTACTTATTTTAATTTATGCATTTTAATCACATTCTGAAAAGAAGTCAGTAGGCTTACCCAGAATTCCCTGGAAAGAGGTTCACAGTTCAAAAAAAAATGTTTTAGAAACTCTGGCCTAGGAGAGTGCCTCCATAAAACTAGATAGACAGATAGATAGATAGAATTCCCTGGCATAATTATACAGCATGTCCCCCAATGACTTTATTTTCACTAATGTTTTTAAGCCATATATTCTCTGTGTCTACATTAATCTTAATATCCAAAATATCTTTAAGCCATTTTAGCCTACTTATTCATTTCCTTTATTTATAGTCATTTTAATTTTAAAAGTTTTAGGAAGTTTATACAGACTTCTGAAGAGGAAAAAAAACAGTATCAGAAATCTTTATCCTGTCAAATTCCATCTAGTGGTCTTCCTGTCAAATTGAAAACTGACCTGGCCTGCCAGGAAAATGTAGCCTGCCTGCCCACCCTCCACCCCCCCATCTTCTTGTAACCATTGGCAAAGTTCTTTCAGGTCCCAATAAAATCTCCCTAAGGGAACTCTCTGAGAAAATCTTCAGAACTGCTGATTCTAACTTCATGGTCTCCTGCTGCATCAGCGGCAACTCAAGCTAATTTGAGAAAAGCCTTGTTAATGAAGTACTGTTTTCAGAAGCCTAAGGGACTTGATAGAATCACAGTTGAGAATTATAAGTGAAATATATGATTCTTCACCTCAATTCAACAATTCAACTCAAATACTCATCAAATACTTGCCATATGTCAAATATAGCCCAAGACACTATAATTATGAAGATCAAACAGAAGTGTATACCATTAGAGGGTTATATACTACTGAAGAAGATATATAATCCATACCCAAGGTTAGATAGCATAATAATAATAATAACAACAGCACTTTCAGGTTTGTAAAGTAGTTTACAAATATTAACTCTCATTTGATCTTCACAACAACCCTGAGAGGTACATTCTATTATTATTCCCATTTTACAGATGAGTTAACTAGAAGCCTCTAGATTGTTAGTAGATAGACTGATGGACCAGGAATCAGGGAGATCTTGTAAATGTGGTCTCAGACACTTAACTAGCTTCTCCACTACAGAAGGAAATGGCAAATCACTCCAGTATCTTTGCCAAGAAAACCCAATGGACAGTATTGACATGATATGGTCTACAAACCTGGAAGAATTGGAAACAACTAAACAACAAAATTAAGATACACAGAGATTAGGTGATTTACCCAGAATCACTTAACTAGTAAGTGTAAAGGTATGATTTGAATTTCCTTACTCCACATTCAAGATAAATTAAAGGATTTATAATTTAAATGAAACTTTTGAAATAACTTTTGGAATTAGGTAAGACTCCATGGAGCAGGCAGGTAACATTTGGACTGTGTCTTAAGGAAAACAAAGATTTTGAGAGGTACACATTAGGAAGGCATGCATTCCAAGAATGAGGTACAGTTTGTACAAATACACACAGGGAGGAGATGAAGAATTAAGTGCAAAGAATAACGGTAATAATCTAGTTCTTCTAGAATTTAGAATTTGTGAAGAATAGTTGTAAGAGCTGAAAGGAAAATAGGAGAAGGGAAAAGAAACAAGTATTTATTAAGCACGAGTACGTCAGGCCATCATTAAGAACTTTATAAATATCATTTCATTTAATATTCACAACAGGTGCTATTATCCCTTTTTTTCTTTTGAGGAGAATAAAATAGATTGAGATTAAATGACTTGTCCAAGATCATACAGCTGGTCAGTATCAGGCCACTTGACTCCAGGTCCTACACTTTTATCTATTGCACCACCTAGCTGTCTCTACAAACATGGGGAAAATGTACTTCTTTCCCTTCTTCATAGAGGTGAAGACCACTGGTGTAGAAAATTACATATACTGTTAGACACAGATGTTTGGGTTAGTTTCCTGTAGTATTTTTCTGCTTTCTTTTTTATTCTGTATTATAAGAATAGCTTTCCAAATAAACAAGAAAAAAATGATATAGCTGGATGTGAAGGGTGACATAAAAACAAAATATAGCAAAAGAGAATTAATTAAAAGAGATGAGTCCCAGAAAGCTCAGGCTTTTCAGGTTTCCTTTGTCCAATGAGATTACAAATGATCAAAAGAGATGTGTGAAGTACTTTGCAAACCTTAAAATGGTTTGTAAATACTACCTAATTAAACATTCTTTTTTATGTTTTTATTTGTTTTAAACAAACATAAATAGGAAAAAACATTGCCATGTGCACAAAACATGAGAGGATTAAAAATATAAAGCAATAAATTTCCATTTTAAGAAAGTCTATAAAGCTATGTTTATTCAGAGCTGCCCATCTTTATTTTTTTGTAGGTTTTATCTATGTATATATGTATATACACACAAATATACTTTTAGACACATATATACACACACAACTATATAATGCAGACACATCTATATATATATATATATATATCTACATATGTATACACATATATATGTATGCATATATATATATACACATATCTATAAGCATATGCATATATACACGTATATGTTCATAAATATCTATTTAAGGCCATACCATGCTTGTTCTCTGTTTCTCTGGAAATGGATAACATCTTCCTTCATAAATCCAAATCTTTCCATATTTTTTCTAACTCCAGCAACTTGTCATTTTCACAGCAATATTCCACCCTCTCCCTTTGCCCTCTTGTTTAAATCTGAATTTTGAAGATTTTTATAGCCTTCCAAATACATATGCTCCCTCTTTATTTCATTCCCATTAATCTATGCACCCTTGTATTCCCTCACCTCTATTCCTATTCCCTACCCTATTCTTATCATATTCCCTCACCTCTTATTTCTTTATAAATTTATATTTTTATTTATAATTTTTAAAATTTATTATTTATAATGTTTATGTTATATTTATTTTATATAATATTGTTATATAATTATATCTATAACATATATATTTTTATAATAATTTATAAATTTAGAAGACTTTTATTCCTTTCTAAATGTATATGCTATTCTCTAACCCAGATCTGATGTGAGGATTCCCTCTAAAAGTGTCTCCTTTATCCTTTTCCTACTCCCTATCCCCTTGAGTCTCTTATTTCTTTCTGAATTTAGAAAACTTTTATACCTCTGTGTGTGTGCATGTGTGTGTATGTGTGTGTGTGTATGTGTGTGTGTGTGTGTGTGTGTGTGTGTATTTCCAGTGGAAGTAGAGTCCCAAAACTACCATCTCTCCTTCCCCACATAATTCCTCTATGTTAGTTCTTCCTCTCGCACCTCATTTGTATTGTAAATTACTTTTTTTACTTTTGCCTGCATGGTTTTGCTTTTTAGAATCTCATCATATTCAGCTCTACCCCAATCTTTCTAACTACCCAATTACTAATGGCAATCTTAGACATAGTTTACAATTCCACATATAAAACATAAATAGTTTGTCCTTATTGAGTCTCTTGTAATTAGTCTTTGAATTTCACCTAACATTTCTCTTGAATCTTGTATGTCAAATTTTATATTGAATTCAGGTCTTTTGCAACAAAATCCTGAAAATATAACAAATACATTGAATCTCCTTTTTTTCCATTCAGGATTATGCTTAGTTTTGCTGGGTATGATATTTTTGACTGTGGCCCTAGTTCTTTTGCACTCAGATATATACTGTTCCAAGATCTGCAATCTTTCAATGTAACTTTTGCTAGTTCTTATGTAATTCTCATTGTGACTCTGCTGTATTTGAATATTTTTTCCTCATTGCTTATAATATTTTCTCTTTGATCTGGGGGTTTCAGAATTTGGCTATGACATTCCTTGTAGGTTTTCATTGTAGGCTCTCTTTCAGATTGTGATGGATAGATTTTATCAATTTCTACTTTCCCCTCTTCTAAAATTTCAATATAATTTTCTTTAATTATATCTTATATTATTATATCAAAATCCTTTTTTGATCATCATATTCAAGTAATCTAATTATTCTTACATTTTCTCTTCCTGATCTATTCTTCAGATCACTTATTTTTCTTATGAGATGTTTTCATATTCTCTTCTATTTTTTCATTATTTATATTTTATTTTATTATTTCTTGGTCTCTTATAACATTGACGGCTTCTCCTTGTCCAATTCTAATTTTTAAGAAGTCATTTTCTTCCTTAAGATACTGGTTCTCAGGGGCAGCTAGGTGGTGCAGTGGATGGAATGCTGGCAATGGTTCAAATCCAGCCTCAACATTTGATACTTACAAGCTGTGTAGCCCTGGCCACATCACTTAACCTCAATTGCTCTGCCAAAAAAAATTTTTTTTAAATAAATAAAGATTGTGATTTTTGTTTTCCAAAAATATAGGTCTAACCTCAAAATACTGGTCTAGGAATTCAAAGAGGATCAACATTAATGATAGTAATAATAATAGCTAAAAATTATAAAGTGCCTACTATGTGTTAAGCATTGTGCTTTACCAATGAATGTTATTTTGATACTCACAACAACACTATTACCACTATTTTTTCAAACGATGAAATTGAGGCAGAGGTTAATGACTTGTCCAACTTTATATAGCTAGATAGTAAATGAAAAAAGGGTAGCTTTGAACTGAGGTTTTCCTGACTCCACACGCAATACTCTATCCAACACTTACAGACCCTTTACAAGGGACAACAGCTGGGCACTAGAAGAAAAATCCACTATGGAAAATATTTTATTTGTCATAGCAACTTGGGAAATCACCTACTGAGATATGGAGAGATCACCATATACATCAGAAAATAAAAGACCTACCCACATGAAACAACTTAATTTTATGTAACATTTTAAGGTTTTCAACATCCTTTAAAATATATAGTTTCATTTGAAAAAAATCATATATCCTTGAATTATTAAAATATTCCATTACTTTAACTGTCCCATCCTTAAAAATCGCCGTAACAACCAATACTTTTATAGCACTTTATAATCTGCAATGCACTTTCCATATATTATCTCCTTTGGTGCCCTATGAAAAAGCTGAGTTAGGTGGTAATGACATGATTATCCCCATTCTATAAATAGATAAGCTGAATCTCAGAAAGATTATGTGATTAGTCTATTATCACACAGCTAATCAATATCAGAAGTGGGATTTAAAACAAGATTTTCCTGTATCTCTTCTGCCAAGTTACTTTTTCCTTATTATTCTTTATTTCCTTATTATAAGGTATGGCAATGCAAAGAAAGCTGCTCCTGAAGCCAGGAAAACTTGGATTCAATTCCTACTTGGGCAAGTCACTTAACCCCTGTTTGCCTCAGTTACCTTACTTGTAAATGAAGATAATAATAGCATCTACTAGTATTAAGAAAATATTTATAAAGTACTTTGCAAATATTAAATCACTCTATACATGCTGGCTATGTCATACTTATCATTGATATTATTATTTCAAAGTTAAGCATTTTAATTATGTTATTAAAAAGATATCTTCATACTGCAATAGGTTGCCAATTCCCATTCTGGGATTTTTGTGCTACACTTGATTGAAAAAAAATAATAGGAATAATCTCTTCAGGGGCCTAATTATAATCTGTGTAAGTGCATATTTTTTAGTCAGAAGGTACAACTGCATTCTTATTCTAAATACAATTTTCACTCTCCATGATATTTTCTAATACAGGTTCTGTTCCAAAATACTCACAACAGGACTGATGTTGCTTCTGGTCATAACTAGAAGCAAAGCTTTTTTTTTTTAACCTCAGGGCTGAGACCACCATAAATTTTTCATATGAAGCTTTCACCAAAATTTTTAGAAGAGCAGAAAAAACCAAGGCTGGAGTTTGCTCAGTTTTGAGGTTAGATGGCAGAAATGCCCCCAGTATTTCTCACATTTTCTCTTTTTTCCTGCCTCTTCTTTTCCTTCATTCTTTCTATTTCCTAATAAACGTCCTTCTTATTCATGTTACAGCAGCTAGCTTTCCAGACTGCCCAGACAATGGAGTATATTTACTTGTGTTTGCAAACAACAGAACCCACATCATTGCCAGCAGATGCCCTTCCTTCACTATGAATAGAGAAGGGAATTACAGGAAATAGATTTGCATTTGTGTGTCCAGCTGAAAAGCTTGCTAGCAGAGTCAGTTCTAGGCAAAATAACAGAGTTTCAAGAATTTATCTTCAGTATCTTTCCATATTTTCTGTATTCCCCCTTACTAAATATCCAGTGTCTCCAACAAGGTCAGCCATTCTCAGAAGCAACCCTTGCTCAGAACAAATCCAACCATTCTTTCCTACCCAAAATAATGGGGTAAGAAGAGGATTGAAATAGATGATCTCTAAGTTCCTAACTCTAAATCTTATGATCCTATATATTTTAATTCCATTTCAGAATCACCAAATCACAAAATGCTGGGGCTAAAAGGGGTCTTAGACAGCATTTACACAAAATATTCCATTAAATAGGTGAGAAACTTGAAGCTTAAAAACCTTAAGAAGCATACAAGATCACACAGATAGAATTACAGATTTAGGAAAGGAAGGGACCATAAGGGTCATTTTTTCCATCACTACCACCCTATTTTTCTTTTGTTTTATATTTCATATTTCAACTAATGAAAAGTTACTTTCTCTTCCTTCCACCTTCCCCCACACCATTTTCCAGAATTAGGCTTAAAGAGATTGTCACTTACCCAGGTTAACATTAGGAATTTGAACTCAGGTCTTCTAACCCAAACACAGATGTTCTTCGTACTGGACCAGGATGGGATCTTCTGATGGCAAGTATAGTAAAGGTCCAACAGTGGTTGACTATAGTTAACAGAGCAGTAGTCTGTTGTTCTGGGAGATGATAATGGTATGATATGTTAGACTTCCCATATAAAACACGTCCTGTTTTAGTAAAGGACTCCCAGACCTACAATGCCTTAACTCTAAATACTCACGTAATCCCCTAATTTCATGCACCTTGTCAGGTTAGCTGGAAAGACATTTTGAAAAAGATTGCATTTAGTTGAATCCAAAGTTATAGCTATGAATTCTGCCTCCTGAGACAAGAATTATAAACTACATAGGGATATGTAACACAAAAGGATTAATTACAAAGGACCTATAAAGATCTGCATCCAGAAAAAGATCTGATTAGTAGAAGTACACATAGAAATATGTATATATTTGTAAAATCATTCTATCTAATGGTAGTCATCTTGGTGGGGGTAAGTCAGGAGAAAACAAGGGAAAAAATACAAGATAATTTTATTATATATTTCAAAGAATATTTCAAAATATATTTTAAAGTAAATTATACATAATAGATTTGCAGTTTGATATGCAATCATCTTTTTTATTTTTTCCTATTCTACTATGTTATGGAAATGCTTGTTTTATTTTTAAATTCAAAATATTTTTAAAGGAGCCCCAGGGCAGCCAGATGGCACAGTGAATAGAGCACTGGGACCCTGAAGTCAGGAGGACTTCAAATCCAACCTCCAACACTTAACACTAACTAGCTGTGTCACCCTGGCTAAGTTACTTAACCCCAATTTTCTGGCCAAATAAATTAATAAGCAAACAAATGAATTAGTGAATTAATAAGGAGCTCTAAAGTTACAAAATCTGTTTGAAAAGAGAAGAAAAATGTTGGAAAGATATCTATATTCTTAGGACGTCTCTTTATGGGGAAAGCTCATGGAGGGAGACAGAAAATGGAATGGATTGTAAGGATACTGCTGGGGGTAAGGAGCACTATGGAGAGGTAGCAAGCAATCTGATATCTTTTTATCTTAGTTAAATATCCTTGCTAAGAGACTGCTAAACTCAATAATTTCTACTTGCTGAAGAATGATAAGGGTTCTCAAAATTTCTTCTCTCTAGAACAAAGCCCAGCATTCCCCATGGCTCTACAAAAGTCTATAAATCAAGTCATTTAACTTACCCATCTACATTACCTATAAATAATGTCAGCCCTTGACTTTGGCTTCCATGTTTAATGTCTGTCTTCCTACCCTTATTTTTTCAGATCCTTTATAGTTACTCGTTTGGCAATTAAAAAAAAAAAAGTTTCCCAAGTCCCTAATGTTAACTTTCTCCTTCAAGTAACATTTTTCTATTGACACTGCATGTTCAAAAACATTCACTTTCATATTGTCACTTGTCATATTGATAATTCCCTGTCTTTTTAGTTGAGAGCTTTTTCTCTTGCATGCTCTTTTATTATGCTATTCTAAGAAACCAAGGGCCAAATCCTTGCTTCAGTTATGCAAATGCAACTCCTACTGACTTCAAAGAGAGTTCTTCTTGTGTCCCAGGGGACATCAATAAAATAACTTGTCAATTACTATTTTCAAGAATAAAAAAGCATGTATATTACAGGTCCTCTGAGATCCAAATTAAAGATGATAAATGAAAACAAGTTTTCAAAATTTGCACTTATGAGTGAATAATGGCTTTCCCAGTGTTCATCCCTTTCAGTCTCTGCTACATCTGACACTTAATTACTCTTGATTTCTAAAAACATTTTCCTTGGTTTTGCTTCCTTGGTTGGTTTCTTAGTTAATAAAAATAATAATTTTGTTCTCCTCTATGATCACTCTTCCCATTCTCCTATGTTGTTTCCTTCTCTTCTTTGATCCCCAAAACTGTAGGTTTCCTATGACACTTCATCCTTAGTTTTCTTCTCCTCCTACACTTAAAACATCAAAAGGCTAATCTCCTATTATGACTTCAACTATTCTATATAATTCTATATCTATCTCTCTAGCTACCTTGAGCTCCAGACTCCACTGCATTTCCCTGGATATCTTTGCTATACCTTTATATCCAATATATTTATTCACTTTTTATCAGACATTCTGATTTGGCTCAAAAAAGTTAAGGATTCATCCACTCCTTAGGTCATAGTCCCCATCCAAATCATCCAAAAGCCTCCCTCTATGACACTATCCAATGCTCCATCATGAGCTTATAGAAAATGAAGATATCTTCCCAGGGGCGATCCTCTCCCTTGAGAACTGTCTAAAGTCTCTGTCATTTACAGTAATGCATTAGATAGGACTCCCCATGGGTACTGATTTAGTGAATGGCTCCTCCTGGAGTTCTGAACAACTGCCAGCCAGTGGCACCAGGTTCACCCATCAGGATTCTTTTCACCCTTCTACATTGGACCTTAGATATTCACCATCCTTAATGAAAGGACCACTGCTGAACCTCCTTC
Source organism: Myrmecobius fasciatus (assembly GCA_023553655.1). NCBI lineage: Eukaryota > Metazoa > Chordata > Mammalia > Dasyuromorphia > Myrmecobiidae > Myrmecobius > Myrmecobius fasciatus. The sequence goes on from JAJPUD010002942.1 coordinate 116,011, forward strand.
CTCAAAAAAAGCAGTTCTCCTTGCTTCACAGTTCTAATATAATATTGGGATGAGGAACTTCTGTTATGAAGTTTCTCTCTCATACAGTAGTTCTTGCCAACTTCTGGTTTCACATGGGCAATGATATCCTTCTCATTTCTAAAAGGGTATCAGTTACAATGGTACCTCCAAAGTTATCCAAGCCAGTGAGTATTCCCAGAAGTGCAGAACTAAACAAAACACCCCAATTTCTCCCTCATGTTCTAGAATCTTACTGGGAGCTATTAAGCAACAATATTACTCTAGGATGTTATCAAATATATTTAGGATAGGGAGAAGGACTGAAGCCAGGAGAGCTGAAGGGCTGGGATTCAGGGAGAGAAAGTCAAGAATTTGGGGGTAGGGAATTTGCTAGATACATATTCCAAAGCCAAGATGTTTGTTCCACACTTGTCCTTAGTTCACCCATTTCTGTAGATGGCAGACCCTTTCTTCTAGGCATTAAGTTCCAAATTCTAAAATTATCTTTGATGCTTTCCTTTTTCTGATTCCAACCTTCATTATTTCTTAAGCCTTTCCCTTGTCATTTCCTCTGCCTTCAGCTTACCCTCATCATCACAACAGCATCCATATTATTCTCCTTAAATAATTTATCAACATCAATTTGTGACCAAAGAAGAACTAGAGGTCATCATTAATCACAAAATAGATAAGTTTGACTATATCAAGTTGAAAAGTTTTTGTACAAACAAAATGAATGCAGACAAGATTAGAAGGGTAGCAGTAAACTGGGAAAATATTTTTACATCCAAAGGTTCTGATAAAGGCCTCATTTCTAAAATATATAGAGAATTGACTCAAATATATAAGAATTCAAGCCATTCTCCAATTGACAAATGGTTGAAAGATATGAACAGACAATTTTCAGACGAAGAAATTGAAACTATTTCCGGTCACATGAAAAGGTGCTCCAAGTCACTATTGATCAGAGAAATGCAAATTAAGACAACTCTGAGATACCACTACACACCTGTCAGATTGGCTAAAATGACAGGAAATGATAATGATAGCTGTTGGAGGGGATGTGGGAAAACTGGGACACTGATACATTGTTGGTGGAACTGTGAACGGATCCAACCATTCTGGAGAGCAATTTGGAGCTATGCTCAAAAAGTTATCAAACAGTGCATACCCTTTGACCCAGCAGTGTTTCTACTGGGCCTATATCCCAAAGAGATTTTAAAGGAGGGAAAGGGACCCACATGTGCAAAAATGTTTGTGGCAGCCCTTTTTGTAGTGGCAAGAAACTGGAAATTGAAAAGATGCCCATCAATTGGAGAATGGCTGAATAAATTATGGTATATGAATGTTATGGAATATTATTGTTCTGTAAGAAACGACCAACAGGAGGATTTCAGAGAGGATTGGAGAGACTTACATGAACTCATGCTGAGTGAAATCAGCAAAACCAGGAGAATATTATACACAGCAACAAGACTATACGATGATCAATTTTGATGGACATGGTTCTCTTCAACAATGATGTGATTCAAACCAGTTGTGCTGCGATGAAGATAGTCATATACATCCAGTGAGAGGCCTTTGGGAACTGAGAGTGAACCACAACACAGCATTTTAACGCTTTCTGTGAATATTTCCATGCATTCTGTTTTCCTTCTTAGGTTGTTTTTTTTTCTTCTTCTCTTTCTAGATCTGATGTTTCTTGTGCAGTAAGATAACTGTATAGATATGTATACATGTATTGTATTTGTCATATAATTTATCCTATCTAGCATGTATTAGATTACCTGTCATCTAGGGGTGGAGGGTGGGGGGAAGGAAAGGAAAAGCTTGGGAAAAAAAAAGTTGTTTTTTTTTGTTTTTGTTTTTGTTTTTTTGCAAAGGTCAATCTTGAAAGGTCACTCATATGTTTTGCAAATAAAAAGCTTTATAAAAAAATAATTTATCAACATCAAGATGATTATCAGTATCTTTCTCCTTCTATCTACCTTATATGTCACTTAGCCAGATTAATCTTCCTAAAACCTCTCTCATCACGTAACTTCCCTACTTGAGATCCTTGCATGGGCAATCAATTGAATGGACTCAAAACACTTTAGTCTTACAACCAAGGCCCTTCATTCAACAAATATTACATGATTTTTAAAGAATCTATTCTGTAGGCCAAAATGGAAGCTTGAGAGGATGCAATGCAATGAGATCCCCTTCAAACGGATCCAGAAAATGCACCAGGAGTCATCCTGAGGAAGAAATCAAGAATAAGCCACAATAAGTCATTTGTCCAGCCCAGTTTAGCATAGGGAAAATAGAGAGGTCTATGGAAACTAGGGATAAGGTCCAGTCTGGATATACAAAGCCCTCCTGCTCCCAGAGACAGTCTGTGCAGAGATCCCAGACCTGCATGATCAGGAAACTGCAATGGGGACAGTTGCAAATGAGCACATTTGTCAGCAGCTACCCAGTTCTAGATCACAGATCAAGAGTAGACTAAGAAAGGGATCTACGGGGGCAGCTAAGTGGCGCAGTGGTTAGAGCACCAGCCCTGAAGTCAGGAGGACCTGAGTTCAAATCTGGTCTCAGACACTTTCTAGCTGTGGGCAAGTCACTTAACCCCAATTGCCTCAGCAAAAAGCAAAAAAAAAAAAAAAAAAAGGGATCTACACCAAAGCTGCTTAAACTATGAATCACAGCCCCATATGAGTTCATGTAACAATATGGAGGTCATGAAATTATGATGTATTATTAATAAATGTTTGGTTTGTTTTATATACCTATTTTATATACCTAAATATCTGGGGTTGCATTAAAATTTTTCAGACAAAAGGGGTCACGAGTAGAAAAAGTTAACCAGTAATCTCTGACCAAAGGGGAACAAATAATTCTTCTCCAAACCAGTAGAGCTTTCCAGCTGGCTGATAGAATCTGAATCCATGAGAACAAAAAAAAATTTTAAATACTAATTCAAAATCTTATCACTTGACTGATATAGCTTGATAGATCACTTCATAGAAGAACAGTTTATATAAAAAAGAGAGAAGAAAAAAAAAGAAGTTATTCCCTCAAATCTTATAAAAGCATTTATTGGAAATAGTATCTAAAAGCACATTGTCAGTTCTTCATATATCTATTAACAATAATTATTATATAATTATCATCACAATAACAACAATAATAATTGTTATGCTGATGAAATTATTATTCCAGTGCCATATATTCCAAGTTCCCAGACACTGGTGGGCAAGATGAGCATAATCTAAGACAGCTTGAGAAGGCAGAAAGAAAGGAAACAAGGTGATGTCACATTTTGTTGACCAGCCAAAGATTTAATCATATTCTAAAAATGATTTTAACAAAAACTATGACCCTTGAGTTTAAGCTCAAATTTTCATATGCTGTATCAATTCTTTAAGCCAATTTTATGATATGTTTAAATTTCTACCCCATTGAATACTCCCAATTACATGAAGTCACCAATATTTCTAAAAGTCAACTTGTTCCACTACTAGTAATACTTTGAAAAATGAGTTTTACACAGGAAAAAAAAAAGCTTAAGGAAAGTGAAAAGGAGCATAGGTTTGGTGGATAATAAACAGTATCCAGATACTTCATACTTGTTTACATTTGATAAAACCATTGAATTGTCTCCAAGTTTTTGTAAAGTATTTATTCATTTATTGAGTGACTTAATCCAAACATGAAAGCCACCACTGTAGGAGGTTCTAAGGAGTTATTGACTTAAACAGGATGAGAGCAAAATTGTGAGGGAAAATGGAGGCACTGCTAGCAAAAGACTAAACTTGTCTCTTCTCCTTTCTCCTCCACAAACCTACTTCCTCTCTCTCCGTTCCTTTCCACTACTAATTCTTCATTTGCCATTGCTATTTCAGTTTTAAATTATGGATATTTCCGTGCAGTAATATAGATTCAATTGCACTTCCCATAATGAGCAAGCTACCTCTTCTGAGTCTCACAGAGATACGACTATTGACAGTCTGATTTACCTGGTTTCAGGTACATTGTCTTCTTTCACTGACCTTAAAAATTTAATAAAATTAATGTCCTCCCTACACTGGTGACATAGTTCAAGGTTTAACAATTCTTATCCTATCAAAGTACTTCATCATCTCTAAAATATATATATATATATATCCCCTGAATTACATTACTTCTAATTTTTGTTTTAAGATTTAGAAAATAGCTGACTACTGGATTTGTATGATAAGCTATTTCTCTAGGCCTCAGTTTCCTTATTTAAGACTTAGTTACCTCTCCCAGGTCTAATATTCTATTATTTTATACACTTCAGTTCATATGTATTTCTTTAGAAGGCATATTTGGTATGCATTTAATCTTTTTTTTTTTCAAATCTTCTGCTCTAGAACTTTGCTATAAAGACCATGAAGCAGTTGTTCCACTTGAATTGTGGATGGAATAATCTTTGCTGAGCACCTATATTGAGAAAAATTAATTTTTAATCTTTTATCATTTGATCATTAATACCAATTTGCAATTTCCATTCTGTGTTCAAAAGGTCATCAGTTATACTAACTCACAGAGGAAAACCCCAGGTCCATTCTAGCTGAGGAATGTCACTACAATACAGCCCTTTCCTAGGCTCTTTAACTAGTTTGAGGTAGGGTTCACCCAAATGGGACTCCAGTTTTTATTTACTTTATATACAATACCCAGTTTGAGTTATCCCCTTCTTCAGGAAGCACATGTTTGTCCTTGCTCCCGTCACTTAAGTTAGGGTAACCTGGTTCACAAAAGAGAAAAAAAAAAAGCCAGAAAGGTCCAGATGCCAGATTGTTAGAGGCTGCTCAATCCCATGATCAAGCTACATTCTCAGCAAGAGAACTCTTAGCCTCCTTCTTCATTAGATATCTACTGATTAGGGTTGAAAAGCTGTCTTTTCATTGGCTATCAATCAGTGTATTGATTATTGGCTGGCCAGTTAATATACTGATTTTTAATTCCTGGAGTTTTGTTTCTCAGAATTTTACATTTAAAAATATGCTATACTGGTTTATAAAGAATATGGGAAAAATTGGGATGAAAAGTCAGCTTTTCAGAAAGGATATTAGTATTCTTATTTTTCCTAAGGAATAAGTATTTGCTAGGCATATGGCTTTGCATACATTTAAATAGCATTTATATCCTTAGCTTTTTGGGAAAAATGAAAATTGTCATTGTGTCAAGTTAATTTTTAACGTGTATATCTAAAAAAGGTATGATGCTCAGTCAGGCAGGGAAATAGTGGAGAAAAAGTCAAAAATAATGTCATCCTCAGTTGATATTTATTGAACATCTTCAGTTCACAGCATTAAAGTACAATGACTCTGATGGGTATGGATTCTAGGGAAAACAGTAAGAAGGAGGTTTCCCCCTGACCTTAAAGTGCTTCTGTTCTAACACTCTATCGATGATTCTAGTCTTCTGGCTTTAGAATCAGTGATCCGGAGGACCCCCTGACCTTAGAGTGCTATTTTTCTAACAATCCATCCATCAATGATTGGAAAAGTCTTCTGGCTTAGGAATATAATAATATTTCTTTCCTTAGACTTTAGGGAAGATATATTAGTGATCCTGAGATCCTCTGTCCTTAGAGTGCTACATGATCTGCTGGTCAATGATAATCAAATTCCTGAAACTGCTCCTCAGTTCTACCTCTAGGCCATAAAATTAGCATATCAGTAACCTAAAAAACTAGATAAATTTGTGTTCTTTTTTTTAGTTCTTTGGTAAATTCATTTGGAATGTAGTCTACTTTAATTGGCATTGTAATTACAATAAACTTTGCCCCTTGACTTGGATATGGGTTCAAGCCTGCAAATTCTTTTGAGATACCTCCAGATACAGGTCTGTGACCCCCACTCTTTTGGGGTCCCTTCTGAACCTCAATAAGTCAAAGATGTTACTATAGAACCACTCTGTACAGTGTGGTAGAAATGCAGACTCCTGGGAAACTTCAGCCATCAGATAGACTATATCAGACTATGACTACAGTCAGATCAGCCTATCCTTTAGTAATGAAAGGTAGACAGGGTAGACAGATTATTTCTTAATCAAAAAATGGAGACAAACCATGTGGCAAAGAAAAAGAATTCCAGACAATTATATTTATAATCATAGTCATTACCATCCAATGTTTTTAACTTAACTCAATTTGGCTTAAGAAACCTTGATTAAGCAACTGTATTGTGCAAGATATTCTACTTAATTCTTGGATAGAAGCACATTTTTAAAAATTTGTGGTTTTACTATGTCCAATTTTATTTTTTTTTCAACTTAAACTAATGGTTAAAACTTCATTTTATAAAAAAAGGGCAACTGACATCATATTTTCCAAGAACAGAAAATAACAATTGGTTTTCCAAGGGAATCATGACTTCTTGCTGAAAGAAATTTGAATTGATAAATTGTTACTATAAAATGAAACTAGGTTTATTTTATGACTTGTAAATTCGTTATGAAAACAGTTCAAAAAATTTAAAAGAAAGGAACTTCAAAAATTGTCCAACGATGATAGCAGTATTGAAATAAGAGGAAAATATCTAGAAGGGATATTCATTTGTGCCAATAAAAACCAGTATTTCAATGAATCCATAGGTGAGTTATAGTTAATAACTTCCCAACTCTAGTAGCCTATAATTCTAAATATTTCAATTCATATACTTCTCTTTGGGGAACATATTCATGGTCAATTTGCTCCAACAAACCATATTCCTAACCATCATTACTAGCTATAAAATAACTTGTATTTACATTCTGCCACAAATCTTTCATATCAAAAGCCAAACCTTTCCACATTTGTATATTTATAGGATACTAGTGCAGAATTTAGGCTAAACACCTATTATTCCTTGATCTCACTATATTACTAGCACACTTCTTTTTCTCATCATGAATTCCCTAGGTAATTTTTTTTATGTCCCTTCTTGACTGAAAATCATCATTAATAATATCCTACAGCCTTCCTAAACCTACTGTATAGCTCTCAATACCTTTTAAGTCACCTATATGTTGCATAATTCAGATTATATAGCATGACTAGAAGAATACTAGAATTTTAAAAAAATGAAATTTTATATCAGGGAACAGATTATGATTATAAAATTGCACAATTTCACAAATCCAAACCCTCCTACTCTTTTCTTATTCACCTTTGGACTCAACTTAATATTCAACCAGAATGCTTATTCAAAATATGCTTATTGATAGACTAACTCAATGAGCTTCCTATATAACTGAATCTTATCATATGAATGAAAAACATTTTCATCTATTTGGTTCTTTCTATGTGGCTGATCTCTTTAATATAGTGATGGATTTCATTGAAGAAGGAAGATTGATGCTATCCAAAAAAAATGTCAAACAAATAAGAAAATCTGGAGACTTCATAATGTATGTAGAATGGCTCTATTTGGACTTCATGTATGGCATCTTTTATGACACTAATATGGTATTTACATGCCATGAAATATTTATGACATGTTTTATGCCTCATTTAACACTAAAATATAGAAAATCTGAAGGCAATTCTCTATAATTTTAGAATCTATCAAATTTTGCATGAAAAGAACCACATTGAAGGAAAGACTTTAAAGATGTGTTTTTCTCTAACTAGTCTGTTTATTTACTTGTTTGTTTCATTTTAGTTATCAATAAATAATCACAGTAGCACGAGAAAAAAAATGAGTAAGTTGAATTAAATGAATTCTACAGTCCCTTTCAGCTTTCTTCTCATGTAGCCTTCTATTCTCTTGTCTTTCAATCAATTGTGAGGACTCTAAAGATAAATCAACTGTATAATGTAGCTACTGAAAAACTTGAAACTAGAACAAATCAAAAGAGGTATAACATGAAGACAAAATGAGGAAAGAGTTCCATTGTACTTTTTCCTGATTCATCCACATATAGAGTACTGTGTTCATCCCTGGGTATCACATTTTTGAAAGTATATAGGAATCTAAAGTTCATCCAGAACAGAGCCAGATAGTATGAGGTTGGTGAAAGATTAGAGAATGTGCCATATGACAATTGGTTGAAAGAATGAAAAATACTTAGGGATAAAAATGGCATCCTTCTTCATATATTTGAAAAACTTGACCCCAGCCACACCAGTTCTGCTTGACCCCACAGAACAGAACAAGGATCAGTGAGTGAAAGTTGCAGAAAGAAAGATTTAGGTATTATGTAAGGAACAATTTTCCCAATGATTATAAATGGACAAAAAAAAAAAAAAAAAAAAAAAAAAAAAAAACAGACTCCCTGGAGAGGCAATAGGCTGAATCTCAATAAAGGTCTTTAAACAAATAACCCACCTGTTGTGAATATTATAGAAAGGATTTTTGGCCAGGGATATGTTAGACTAAATGACCTTTAAGCTCTCATCCAACTCTCGAATTCTTTGACTTATAAATACATTGTAGAAATAAAAAGGTATATTTAAGCCAGTAGTTACTATTTTTGATGAATCCTTTTTATACTATTTTTTTCATCTTTCTTGAATCCTCTCCACTATCCCTCAGTGAAATGTTAACCTTTTAATCATTGTTAGCTTTTGTCTGTGTACATACCATTCTTTCCTAATTCTTAAACTCCATGTTCTTATCCTAATCTTGTACTAGAGTTGAAATATAGAACTTTCCCCCTATCATCGACATTGAAAATAGATCACTAATGCAGAAATAAAGGCAATTAAATATTTGTTATTCCCCTTCTAGTTTCAGCTAAATGACAGCATGGATAAAGTACCAGACCTAGAAGCAGCAAAATCTAAGTTCAAATATGACTTCAAGTACTTAATAGTTGTGTGAGCTGAGCAATTCACATAACTCTCAGTTTTCTCATCTGTAAAATGAACTGGAGAAACAAATGGCAAATATTTGCAACAACTAATGTTCTGTTCAGCATCATCCTATGTAATCCTGACCAGAGTAGCAAATGCCCACTTGAATAACATCCTGCCACCACAGAGCAATGAGCAGTTCCTTTCCCGATGAGTGATTTTTTCACATCAGTATCATCTGAAAACTAGCTGCTCTCCTACAAAAGGTTACTCATCATACATTGCAAATACATGTTCTCAGATTGAATTAATGATGTTTACATAAATTTGAAATCATTAGCTTCTTGTTCTTTTGTCTCCTGGCTATAGGAATTAAAATAGAGGGACTTGTGATATCAGCACTTGATGCCATAGCCCTTATCAACGGAGCTGGAAAAGGAAGTTTCTGATCAGAAACATTGGACGTGACCAGAATGATCACAGTATTTCTACAATCTGTCATCACTTAAAAGGCAAAATCTCCTCTGGGTCACCAACTGTCAGAAGCAATGAGGACTGTATCATTTCAATTGATCCACAGCTGTAAGGATGCCAACAGATGTCCCAAGACAAGGTATCATTGCACATCTATTGTTGCCTAATAGGGAAAAATTTATTATAGAAGATCTGCCAACTTGATAAAATGCTACAATTACCCTAACAGTAATATCTCTAAGCACTTTAACAGGGGGCTAAGTGAACAAAGCAAAATGGGAAAAGAAACTGCAGTGGTTCCCCTGAGGGCTGGAGAATGTATTCTCTGTTATATTCTTTGTTATATTCATTTTCATTCTTAGAGGGGAAAAAAAGAAAACAAAGGAATATTTTTTGGCTAATTCTCCTTTAACCCCCAAATTGGGATGTACTATCCTTGAATATTCAATATTCAAATAGATGTGTGATCTGATCAACAGCATGTTCCCTCCAAGTAAGAGGTATTATGGCATAAAGGATAGAGAGCTGGCTCAGAACCAAGAAGATTCAGGTTCAAATCCTATTTTGGTTATGTAAACTGGCCAGTCGTTTAAGCTTTCAGTGCTCTAGGTGATTTTCTAAGACTATGATTTGCAGAGAATGTGGTGGCTTTGGTAAAGAAAGACCCTCATCAGGTCTTCCTTACTCCAATGAAGTCACAAGCTTAGTTTCTATCTCTATCCCTATCCTCCAATGTTTGCCCCTACTATATGACTCTTATCGGTTTTGTAGGGGGTCACCTGTAGGATGTCAGTCAAATATCCTGGAGGTCTTCCTTACATTCTCTTAACATGGTAAGAGCACCAGTAAAGTACTCTAGTCCCTAGCTTCTTAAACTGTGGGTAGCAACCCCATATGGGATCTCATAAATGAATGTGGAGGGTCACAAAATTATGATTTTTTATCAGTAAATGTTTGACTTGTATATCTATTTTATATGCTTATACAGCCAAGGTTATGCAAAAATTTCTTGGGTGAAAAAGGGTTGTGTGTGGAAAAATTTTAGAAGCCATCTATTGATTTTCCCATACACTCACCATATGACCAGGCCATGTCTTCTTAGCACATAATCCCTTAATGGTATCATTTACTTTTGCTCTTCAAAATTCATTGGTTATATGCTGCAGCCTACTTTCATTACCTACTATGCTCCTCTCTAATGCCCTTTTTGTAGTATTCATTTTAAATTCTTTTTTTAACATACATAAAATTAAAATTTTGAACATACTATGTAATAATAATTCAAGATTATACTTTATCACAATGACTTATAGCTCCACCTTCTTCTCCCCTAAAAATAAAAACTGTTGTTTTTGTTGTTCACTCTTTGTTCTTGAAGAGGACCAATGAAGTCACAAAAATGATGTCTTGATTTGTGAATCAATTAGATTTAAGTGAGAAATAGCTGCCCAAAGTCATCAGTCTGACTTTCTCCAAAGTCCAGTGACAAAAGTCAAGAGAAGTAATGTGGCCTAAGAAGTAGTAAGTGATATTGGCCTTTTTAAATCAGGTCTCAGTTTGCCTGAAATGACATTCATTCAATGATTAAGGTTAGGTAAAAAATGAAACAAAATATGGCCTAGTTTGTCATCACAAAATAATCAATCTGAGAAGGGAAGACCTTCAAAATTTCTGGTCACAATAGAAAACAATTGCTACTGGCACTCACTCTGAGCCAAAAATCCAAATAATTGAACAAAAGAGGCTTAGGCTGGGACCCATTATTGATCATTTAATGAAATGCAGTGATATGGGTTTAAAGGTGTAGTCAAGTAGCTCAATTTGAATCACAATG
>JAJPUD010002942.1:132214-142691 GCA_023553655.1 Myrmecobius fasciatus
TTTTTTTTGTTGTTGTTTATATATGTGTGTTTGTATATACATACACACACATGTATTTGTAAATATAGGTATGTATGGGGACAACCCCATACATACCATATGCACACCATATATATAAATATACATACCTGCACATATATAAATACATATATTTCACACACACACACGTGTGTGTGTGTATTTCATTCATATATATTTTTCATTTGTCCAGATTGTTTCCCCATGCCTTGGGTGCTCTCCCTCCTCATATCTGCTTCTTTTTAAGCTTTGGCTTGAGTATCATCTCCCCAAAAAAGGTGTTTTCTAATTCCTCAGTTGGTAGAACCACCCATACCAAACATTTTGAATTTATATCCCATATTAATTTATGTGGGAACATATTATACACTTCCAAAAGGATATCTCTGTATCTTCAGTACCTAACATGTATAAAGCACTTAATAAAATCTTATTGATTAATTATCTGATAACACTATTTGATGATTTCAAGGATGTGAATAATACATAGTGAAGTACACTGTTATAGGAATCTAGAAATAACCTTTCCTGTAAAGGCATAAATAGAATAAAACTAATAAACCTTTAGATTTCTATTCAAGTTATAGGTGTTTAAAATTTCTCAATCTCTGAATCACTGATGCCCTGGTTATCACAAGGATTAGTTTTCTCCTCTGATGCCCTAAGACAGATAAATCAAGCAAATAAGCATACAAAACATTTAAAAAAAACCTCAAAATTGGGTAACGTGCAATAGAATAAGATAAATATTCTAAGTAGAGCCACGTACTTGAATTTTCTCCATGTGGCGATGCGATAAATTAATTATATGGTTTATTTTTCCAGGTGATGATTCTCTCAACTGTTTGTGAAGTAAAATACTGGGTCCTAGAAAAAGTTGATATGCTCTGATTCAATCACTATGTCTACTGACTTCCACCATATTAAGACATCTGGAAAAAAAAAATGATATGAGGGGTAGAGCCAAGATGGAAAGAGTAGACAGGATTTTGCCTGAGCTCTTCCTGGCTTCCCTCAGAATCAACACTAAATCAAGCCTTTGAATAGATTTTGGAGTGATAGAACCCACAAATATTCAGAGTGTAATAATTTTCCAGCGTAAGGTCTCTTGGAAGGACTTCAAGAAAAGTCTGTCTCGACTGGGCAGAAGGGAATACAGCCCAGTGCAGTTAATCTGTAGGAAGACTCAGGGAAGATTGGCTCAGCATGGGAGGCTTTTAGCCAAAACACAGCAGCATTGGTTATTCTGTCCTGATTCAGAAGGCCAGTGGATAAGCAGACTAACTGTGAGACTTCCAACACAACTTCAGAAAGCAAATAGTAAGTTAATGAATGTGAGCATAATAGGCAGGAGTTGGCCAGGTCTACCCAGCACAGTGGGGAAGGCTGCAGCATCAGCCCAAGCACAGACAGCTTGAAGCCGCTGTTGTCCTAGAGAAGAAGCTCAGGACAATTTTCTTCTTGCCCTAGGAGAAGAACTTAACTTTTAAAAATGACCAAAAAAGCAAAAAAGAGCTCTGACCATAGAGAGCTACTATCGAGACAGAAAAGAACAGAACATAACTCCAGAAGAGAACACCAAAGACAAAATACCTCCAGGTGAAGCCTCAAAGGGTCTCAAGCTTCAAAGGTTGTCTGGGAAGAACTTAAAAAGGATGTTAAAAGAGAGTTAGAAGAAAAGCTGAGGAAAAGAAATGAGAGTTTACCGGAGAATTTGGTAAAGAAACAAACTAACTAAAGAAAACAATTCCTTAACAAATACATTTGGTGAAGTGGGAAAATATATATATATATATATACTGAAGAAAAAAACTTCTTAAAAAATACATTTGGTGAAATGGAGAAAGAAAACAACCCCCTGAAAAATAGAATTGGTAAAATGGGGGGGGGGGAATCCAATGAATGAAACAACTTTAAAAGTACAATTGGCCAAATGCAAAAGGAGATGAAAAAGGGGTGTGTGTGTGTGTGTGTGTGTGTGTGTGTGTGTGTGTTTGTGTGTGTATGTGTGTGTAAAAAATATTCTCTTGGTTCTCCTCACTTCACTCAGCATCAGTTCATGTAAATCTCTTCAGAGCTCTCTGAAATCATCCTGCTGGTCGTTTCTTATAGAACAATAATATTCCATTATATTCATATGCCATAGTTTATTCAGCCATTCTCCAACTGCTGGGCATCCACTCAGCTTCCAGTTCCTTGCCGACACAAAAAGGGCTGCTAAAAACATTTTTTGCCCTTGTGGGTTCTTTTCCCTTTTTTATAATCTCCTTAAGATGCAAACTCAGTAGAGATACTGCTAGATCAAAGGGTATGCACCGCTTGATAGCCTTTTGGGCATGGTTCCAAATTGCTCTTCAGAATGCTTAGATCAGTTCACAACTCTACTAACAATACATTAATGTCCCTGTTTCCCCACATCCCTTCAAACATTTATCTTATTTTGTCATCTTAATCAATCTGAATTGTCTTGATTTGCATTTCAGAGTTAGTAATCTTAACTGTGAATGTGAATGTGATGAACTCTCCCATAAAATGAAAGCAGATAGCAAAGTGGATTAAAAGCCAGAAAACTGCAATATGTTGTTTACAAGAAACATATTTGAGGCAGAGAAATACATACAAAGTAAAGGTAAAAGGCTAGAGCAGAATCTATTACGCTTCAGATAAAGTTAAAAAAAAAAAAGGCAAAGGAGAGCAGTCCTGATCTCATATCAAGCAAAAGCAAAACAGATCTACTCAAAAGAAATAATAAAGGAAACTATATCTTGCTAAAAGGTACCATAGAAAATGAAGTAATATCAATACTAAACATATATGCACCAAGTGGTATAGCATCTGACTTTCTAGAAGAGAAGTTAAGAGAGATGCAAGAAGAAATAGACAGCAAAACTATACTAGTGGGGGAATCTCAATCTCCCTCTGTGAGAACTAGATACATATAACCACAAAACAAACAAGAAAGAAATTAAGGGGGAAGCTAGGTGGTGCAGTGGATAGAACATCAGCCCTAAAGTTAGGAGGACCTGAGTTCAAATTTGACCTCAGACACTTAACACTTCCTAGCAGTGTGACCCTAGGCAAGTCACTTAACCCCAATTGCATCAGGAAAGAAAAAGTTAAGGAAGTAAACAGAATTTTAGAAAAGTTAGATTTTCTTTGGAGAAAGTTGAATGGGAACAGAAAATAACGTACTTTTTCCTTAGCAGTATATGGAACCTACACAAAAATTGAACAAGTATTAGGGCATACAAATCTCAAAACCAAATCCAGAAAGACAGAAATAGTAACTGCATCCTTTCCAAATCATGATACAAAAAAAAATTATATGTAATAAAGGACTATGGAAAAATAGACCAATAATTAATTGGAAACTAAATAATCTAATCCTAAAGAATGAGTGGGTAAAACAACAAACCATATAAACAATCAATAATTTCATCCAAGAGAATGACAATAATTAACCAACATACCAAAACCCATGGGATGCAGCCAAAACAGTACTTAGGGGGAACATTATAACTCTAGATGCTTACATAAATAAAATGGAGAAAGAGAAAATCAGTGAATTGGGCATGTAAATGAAAAAGCTAGAAAAAGAACAAACTAAAAACTCCCAATAAAATACCAAATTCAAAATTCTGAAAATAAAGAGAGATTAATAAAATTGAAAGTAAAGAAACTATTCAATCAATAAACAAAACTAAGAGTTGATTTTATGAAAAAAAAATAAACATGTGGTTAGCTTGATTAGAAAAATAAAAGGAGAAAATCAAATTACCAGTATCAAAAATGAAAATGGTGAATTTACCACCAATGAAGAGGAAATTAAAGTGATAATTATGAGCTATTTTGCCCAGTGGGAAATCTGATAATTTAAGTGAATGGATGAATATTTATAAAAATATAGATTGTCCAGGTTAACAGATAAGGAAATAAATTACTTAAATAGTCCCATTTTAGAAAAAGAAATTGAACAAGCTATTAATCATCTCCCTAAGAAAAATCTCCAGGACCAGGGAAATTTACAAGTGAATTCTACAAAACATTTAAAGAACAATTAATTCTAATATTATAAAAACTATTTGGAGGCAATAACTATAGCAATTTGGTATTTGATAAACCCAAAGACCCCAGCTTTTGGGATAAGTATTCACTATTTGACAAAAACTGCTGGGAAAACTGGAAACTAGTGTGGAAGAAATTAGGGCTTGACCCACATCTAACACCACATACCAAGATAAGATCTAAATGGGTTCATGATCTGGATATAAAGAGTGATTTTGTAAACAAGTTAGAGGAACATAATATAGTTTACCTCTCAGACCTGTGGAGATGGAATAAATTTATGTCCAAAGAAGAACTGGAACTTTTAATTGAAAACCAGATAGATAACTTTGACTATATTAAGTTAAAAAGTTTTTGTACAAACAAAATCAATGCAGACAAGATTAGGAGGGAAGCAATAAATTGGGAAATCATCTTTACATTTAAGGGTTCTGATAAAGGTCTCATCTCTAAAATATATAGAGAATTGTCTCATATTTATAAAAATTCAAGCCATTCTCCAATCAATAAATGGTCAAAGGATATCAACAGACAATTTTCAGAGGATGAAATTAAAACTATTTTTAGTCATATGAAAAGGTGCTCCAAATCACTATTGATCAGAGAAATGCAAATCAAGACAACCCTGAGATACCACTTCACACCTGTCAGATTGGCTAAAATGACAGGAAAAGTTAATGATGAATGTTGGAGGGGTTGTGGGAGGGCTGGGACACTGATGCATTGTTGGTGGAGCTGTGAACGGATACAGCCATTCTGGAGAACAATTTGGAGCTATGCTCAAAAAGTTATCAAACTGTGCATACCCTTTGACCCAGCAGCATTTCTATTGGGCTTATATCCCAAAGAAATCATAAAGGAAGGAAAGGGCCCCACATGTGCAAGAATGTTTGTGGCAGCCCTTTTTGTAGTGGCTAGAAACTGGAAATTGAATAGATGCCCTTCAATTGGAGAATGGCTGAATAAATTATGGTATATGAATGTTATGGAATATTATTGTTCTGTAAGAAATGACCAGCAAGATGATTTCAGAGAGGCCTGGAGAGACTTACATGAACTGATGCTGAGTGAAATGAGCAGAACCAGGAGATCATTATACACGGCAACAACAGTACTATATGACGATCAATTCTGATGGACATGGCTCTCTTCAACAATGAAATGTTTCAAACCACCTCCAATTGTTCACTGAAGAAAGCCATATACACCCAGAGAGAGGGATGCGAAATGTGGACCACAACATAACATTCTCATACTCCTTGACTGATGTTTGCTTACATTGTGTTTCCTTTATCTGATATATCGTTTGTGTAGATAAGATTTTTCTTGCACAACAATGATAAGTTTGGAAATATGTATACATATATTCGATTTGCCAATATTTTAACATAATTAACATGTAGTGGATATCCTGCCATCTAGGGGAGGGGTGGGGAGTTGGGGGGAAAAATTTGTAACGGAAAGCTATGTAAGGGTTATTGTTGAAGAATTACCCACACATATGTTATGCAAATAAAATAAAAAAAAACTGTTAAAAAAAAACTATTTGGAAAAATAGGGGAAGAAGGAGTCCTACCAAATTCTTTATGCCACAGTTATGGTGCTGATACCTAAACCAGGGAAGATCAACACTGAGAAAGAAAATTATAAACCAATTTCTATAATGAATATTGATACAAAAATCTTAAATAAAATATTAGCAAAGAGATTACAGCAACTTATTACCAGGATAATACACTATGAACAAGAAGGATTTATACCAGGAATGCAGGGCTAGTTCAATATCAGGAAAACTATTAGCATAATTGGCTATAACAATAACCTAACTAGCAAAAATCATATCAATTGATGCAGAAAAACCCATTCCTATTGAAAACACTAGACAGTATAAGAATAAATGGAGTTTTCCTTAAAATAATAAGTAGCATCTATCTAAAACCATCAGCAAGTATTATATGTAATGGGGATAAACTAGAAGCATTCCTAATAAGATCAGGGATGAAGCAAGGTTGCCTATTATCACTATTAATATTCAATATTACACTAGAAATGTTAGTTTTAGCAATGAGAAGAAAAACAAATTGAAGAAATTAGAGTAGATAATAAGGAAATAAAACTATCACTCTTTACAGATGATATGATGATATACTTAGAGAATCCTAGAGAATCCACTAAAAAACTACTAGAAACAATTAACAACTTTAGCAAAGTTACAGGATATAAAATAGGCCCATATAAATCATTGGCATTTTCATATGTTATCAACAAAGGCCAGCAGCAAGAAATAGAAAAAGAAGTTCCATTTAAAATAATTGTAAATAATATACAGTATTTGGGAGTCTACCTGCCAAGACAAGCCAAAAATTATATGAACACAATCACAAAACACTTAACATAAATAAAGTTAGATCTAAACAATTGGAAGAAAATCCAAGGGCTCATGGGTAGACCGAGCTAATATAATAAAATTGACAATTCTATCTAAATTAATCTATCTATTCAATACCATACCAATAAAACTGCCAAGAAATTATTTTATAGAGATAAAAAAAATAATAACACAATATATCTGGAAGAACAAAAGGTCAAGAATTTCAAGGGAATTAATGGAAAAAATGTAAAGAAAATTGCCCTAGCTGTAATAGACCTAAAGCTATATTAAAAAGCAGCAGTCATCAAAATCATTTGATACTAGCTAAGAAATAAGTAGAGGAAATGGAATAGGTTAGATTTACAACATACAATAGTCAATGACTATAGTAATCTAATGTTTGATACATCCAAAGACTCCAGCTTCTTGGGTATGAACACTATTTGACAAAAATGGCTGAAAAAACTTGAACATTGCACAGCAAAAATTAGGTATTGACCAACATCTAACATCTTATATCAAGAAAAGATCAAAAGGGTTCACAATTTAGAAGTAAACAGTGATACTCTAAGCAAATTGAGAAAACAAGGGATAGTCTATTCCTCAAATCTGTGGAGAAAGAAGAAACTTATGGTCAAAGAAGAACTAGAGGACATTATGACAATTTTGTAGACAAATTTTGATTTTATTGACATAAAAAGGTTTTGTACAAACCATATCAGTGTAGCCCAGATTAGAAGGGAAGTAATAAACTGGGGGTGAGGGGTTGAGTGAATTTAAATCCAATGCTTCTGATAAAGGCCTCAATTCTAAAATATATAGAGAATTGACTCATATTTGTAAGAATACAAGACATTCCCCAATAATAAATGGTCAAAGGATATAAACAGACAACTTTCAGATAAAGAAATTAAAGCCATTTTAGTCATATAAAAATGATAGGGATTGAATTTTCATTTGAGGTGGTAGTATAAATATTTGTAGAAAATGCTTCTCTTATATACACTCCAGTAAAAGTTTAAAAAGGCACCAAATAACCAGAAAGACCAAAGTGAAAGAGTATGAATTTGTTCTACCCAGTCCAGTCCAAGATAAGAAAACCAAAAGCCCACAAGTGCATTTATTATTAAGAGTTGATCACATCCCTTCCCTTTCCCTACTTTCCTCATTCCAAAGAGAAAGGGAAAAGGTGGATGAAAAAAAAAAAAAGAATAAAAGCGCAGGAGAGGAAAATACATAATTAACAGTCGTAATTATCAATTTGTACAGGGCAAACTCATACATAAAACTGAAGTTAACAGAATGGACTAAAAAGTAAAATATTAGGGATGGAAGGGGAGTGTGTATGTATGTGTATGTATATATCTATATATGCATACATAAATATATAAAAATCCTTTCTTAACTATAGTCTAGTTGGGGGTGGAGGTGATGAAAGGGAACGTGTGTGTGTGTGTGTGTGTGTGTGTGTGTGTCTGTGAGATGTGTAACTATTAAATATAGCTGTGTTTAACTATAGCTTCCTGGGGGAGGAAATGAAAAGGGGTGAAAAGAACAAAGCAAAAAAGTGCAGAGCATAGAACAAAAGAGCAACATACAAGGAAGTAAAAAAAGCATGGACACATGCATATACTTTCTTTTACTATTATATATCCTTTCTTGAACTGGAAATTCATTGTTATATTTTAATTCCTCCCTGACATTCTGCTAGGCATATGACAATGTTCTGCTTAGTTTAGTTTTGTTTTATTTTTCTCCACTGTCTTTCAATTTTCTATTGAATTAAAATAATATTTTTTAAAAAAATAAAAAAGCAAAATGCATCAAAACAAAAAACATGTTTTATTAAGATGGTATTATCTCTCTAAAACCAAGAATAGAGAAGTATTAAAAGCTTTATCAACAAAATCAGAAGTAAAGCAAATGTGTTGGTTGTCACAGTATTATTTAGTATTGTTCTTTTAAAATGCTATTTATAACAATAAGGCTAGAAAAGGCAATAAGCAAAGGCAAAGAGGAAGTAAAATTATTTATTGTAGATTATATGATGATTTGGAGATTCAACTAAAATCAATTGAAACCATAATTTCAGTAAAATAGAAGAAAATAAATTCTTAAAAATTATCAGCCTTTCTGTACATTATCAACAAAACAAAATAGGGTGAGAGAGAAAAAAGAAATTTTATTCAAAATAACTACAGAATATATAAAATATCTGGAGGGACAGCACAAAGTTTCATGAAACATAATTTTTAAAAAGTGGGGGGAAAGGACACCTATTATATTTCAAATTATTAATTATCAAAATCATTAAGTGATTTTTTTTTCAAAATCACCTAATATTACAGATTATGTTATCAAGATCCAGAAGCAACTGAACATAATAGCATAGCATGTGATCAGCCCAAGGATACAAATTACTAAAGAAAAGAAACATTTATTAAACATTTATACCAGGCACTAAGTCCTAAAGTCTTAAAGATATAGAGAAAGGTAAAATACTTGCTGCTCTCAAGGAGCTCATATTCAACTAGAGAAGGCCATATACAAGCACCTATGCAAATAATTATTTTCACTCACATAAAGACTCTTTATCTGACCAAATTTTCTGGGAAAAAAACCCAAAAACAATCTGACAAAATTTAGATTTCATTTCATGCTACATGTCTAGAGAGAAAGATAGAGGATAGATAGATCATAAGTACCAAGTGTATATTATGATCCAAATATAAAAGATTATATCATCTAAAAATTAACCTAGAAATGAAGGAGATAAATTCAGTTAGAAGGAAAAGTGAACTGAGGAAATTTTATAGAAAATTTCTCAAAGAATTGATATCTAACAGTATAGTGTAGGCACAAATATGTGAGAAATTAATATAGATATGTAAAAATAAGAACTATTACCTAATAGATAAATGGTCAAAGTTAACTAAATTGTACATACTTTTTCATTCAGTGACTAGAATTATTGTGCAAAGAGATAAAAGACAAAAGGGAAATATCTATATTGACAAAAATACATTTATAACATCATTTTTTTTTGTGCTAGCCAAGAACTAGAAACAAAGTAGGTACTTATCAGTTAGGGGAATGGCTGAATAAATAATGGTCTATTTATGTATCAATGCCCTGAAATTTTATTGGGTTGTATTACTCTACAACTATTGGCAAGGATCTATTATGTGCTAAGAATTATGCTAAATGTTGGGGATATGAAGAAAGGTTAAAAACCAGACCTTCCCTCTGGGAGCATTCATTCTAATGCAGGAGACAACTAGCAATACTAGGTACCTAGAGTAGATGGAAGTAGCTTGAAAGGAGAAAGGATTAACAGCTAGGAGAAAATAACCAACAACAACAAAAAGATGTTCTACAGATGATAGGATTTAATCTAAGTCTTGAAGGAAGCCAGGGAAAATCAAGAGACAAGAGTAAGAGCAATAAAGTTTTTCAATCCTTGATAGCAGCCAGTATAAAGACACAGAAATGGAAGATGAAGAATAATATCTGAGGAACTAAAAACAGGCCAGTGTAGCTGGATTACAGAGTTTGTTGAAGAAATTAAGGTATAATATATCTGGAAAGATAATGTAATATAGTGTATTCCAGATCTCAATCATAGGGAGATTTTCTGAAGTCTCGGGTACTGGTAACCTGAAAATTCAGGCATAATCAAAGCACCCCTGCTATCTTCTTCCTAGAATCTTTCCAAACTTGGACAAGGAGAAGAAAACAAGCATTTACTCTATTTTGGAAATTTTGGAGTAATTGTATAAAAAAAATTGACAGAAGTTTTTTGGTTTTTGGTTTTTGAGGTTTTTTTTTAAAGTGGCATTATTCCAATAAGGTCATTACAATATTTTGCAGTGCAATAAAGAACTTACTAAAAAAGATGCTTAAGCAACCCAATAAATTTCAAATCTAAATCAATCATAAAATAAGAGTTTTATGTATGTGGGTTGCCCATATAAGTTGTATGTGTGTCTACATGAGTGTGTTTAGATGTGGCTCAAAGTGAAT
>JAJPUD010002942.1:142701-159029 GCA_023553655.1 Myrmecobius fasciatus
TCAAGCTACTGTCCTCCCAAAAAATTCAAATATCTGACTCCCTTCCTTCCAAAAGTCAGTTCTATAATGACTATATCACACATAATAAATACCAAATATTCTACCTAAGTACATTTGTGAGAGTATGACTAGAAAGAAGTGAACATAAAATAAAGATATTGTAAGTGCAAAAAGGATTGAGATTTGGCAAAAAGAGGCAGATTCAAGGAATTTCTGAAAAGACAAAAACTGAAGTGAGTAAAATCAGAATGATTTATTCATTGGCATTATTTTTAAAAAATATTTTAAAAGACTTAAGTATTCTGATAAATGAAATGAATCCCACAATTTCAGAAGACTAATGTAATGATAAAACATGTTTCCTACCTTTTGATAGAGAAATAATAGACATTTTCAGATAAGGTCAGTGTGTGAATTGTTTTGTTTGACTTTACTATTTGTTAAAAGGAAAGGCCTTTTTTATGGAAGAGAGTAATAAAGACATCTAAGCAGATGTAGGTTTTAAAAACACCAATGAAAAGAGTAGAGGGAAGTTCAAATGGGCGCAGTCAGGTAGGCCAGTATTGGTTCTACTATGTTAAATTTAATATCTACTATTAAATAAAGAATCCATACATAATAGAGATTTGTAGTTTCATACATAATCCCCCTTTCTGTTGTTGGTATAAGGAAATGTTCACATTTGTTAAGGTGTGTGAAATCCAAAAAGTATTTGGAAGAAATTTTTAATGAAAAGGGGTTTTTAAGTGATATTATTCCATTGAGGTCATTACCAACATTTTGTCGTGCAACAAAATCACTTAATAAAGAAAAATGTTTTAAGAGTCTAATAGAATCCATCTCTAGCTCATAACCAAAGAACAAGATACATGGCTCATTAATGGCTACAAAAAACATAGGATTCTCAGGGAAAAAATCATCCACAAACTCAAGAAAATGAGCAAAAAGGAATGAGCTAAACACCTCTCTTTTAACTATTCCAAAATATATTTTTCTATGAAGAGAAAGGATTCAGATGCCTTCAGCCAGTTCCATAATAGTGTTTTCACCTAAGCAGCCTTCCTACCAAAGCTTAGAATGTAGTTTATTCAGTCTTTTTCCTCTACTGATACTACTAACAGTGTTGCCAATTAGTACTAATTATAATGTGGACATCTGTCTACTATGAAATGGAAGATGACCCATTTTGTGTTCCAAAGGTCACTGAACAGCAGTAAATTAGTAATGATTCTTGGTCACTCTCAACCTTATCCAGAATTAAACTGATGGCACAGAACCGATGAGTTCACATTCTCATTAACATTAAACTGAGCCTTGTGATCTCATTTCCCACAGGTTTTAAAGCCTGGGCAAATAAGAAACCTGCTTCAAAGGGATATTTACAACACTTCTAGGTTGCCTTAAGTAATAAATCTCTAACAGTCATCATCTTTAAAAAAAAAAAAGTAAGGGTTATCAAATAAGCAAAATTATTATGGTAATGTTATCTGGAGGTGTATCATTTTAAGTCATGAGTGTGGGATAATGACTTGTGTTTTATATGACTAGAATATCTTCATGAATGTCAAAATCTTACTTTTTTTTTCCACTTCCAAAGACAGCTGGGATTACTGTTATGTATGCCAGAGGGTGCTGTCGTGCAACATTAGCACAGATCCTAGGCTTTAAAACTAGAAAGAATACTGGAAATGATCTCATCTATTTGCCTTCATTTTAAAGACAGAAACACTGAGGCCCAGGGAAGTTTTTTGACTGATCATAGTCATACTGTTGATAGGTAGGTGAGCAAGAACTGGGAGCCAGTTTCTCTGACTTTAAGTCCAGGGGCCTTTGCATCATAAATAATTTTTATTCCATGAGTTCTTGTAACAGAACATTGATGTAATATTTGACCAGAGTTTACACACAATATATTTTGGCAATAAAGGGATAATCAAGGTGAAGTCATTCATCCATTGCCTCTCTTGCTGATCCCAAATAAAATGGATTTTTTTCTTCCTTTCTTTTTTTTTTTGGCTGAGGCAATTGGGGTTAAGTGACTTGCCCATAGTCACTCAGCTAGTAAGTATTAAGTGTCTGAGGCCATATTTGAATTCAGGTCCTCCTGACTCCAGGGCCAGTGCTTTATCTACTGTGACATAGAGCTGCCCCAAGAATGCATTTTCTATGATGAGAATGATTTACTATTAAGCTAGACAACCTCAAACCATGCAATCCATCAACAAGTACTACTTGTTAGGAATTCAATGTGGCCTTCCTCCTGAATAGATTCCTGTGCTTAAAATGTTTTTATTGGGACACAATAAAAAATTGAAAACATTCCAAAGTATTATAGCTTGAGAATCAGCATGAATTTCTAGAAGGCCAAATGTTGACACCTGAATCTAAGCTATTTCATCACAATGAACATTTACGATAAATATTAACTACTTGTGCTTCACCTTCCAACATTGGAGCTGTGCTTAGTCACAGAATGTCAGGTATCAAGGAGGCACCAATCATTTATAGCTTAAAAATAATGCTAGCAGGGGCAGCTAGGTGGCGCAGTGGTTAGAGCACCAGCCCTGAAGTCAGGAGGACCTGAGTTCAAATCTGGTCTCAGACACTTCCTAGCTGTGTGACCCTGGGCAAGTCACTTAACCCCAATTGCCTCAGCAAAAAGCAAAAAAAAAAAAAATAAAAATAAAAAAAATAATGCTAGCCAAATTATAGAACTTTATATATATGAATAAAGAAATCTTTACTGGTATCAGAGGAATTTATAAAACCCATAGGTACATCTGTGTCTGTGCTTTTACAATTCATACTTATCATGTCTCCATCTAACATCAGAATACATTATTAGGTCACTGTGTAAATTCAATTTCCTTCCTCTTTTTTTTTTCCTTTCTTAACAGTTCTTGACTTTGGGGAATGAACAAGTGAATACTTCATATTCTGAAACTAGGAACTCATCTAATAGGATTTGAAAACACAGATCCCTAATTCAGCTTCTGGTATCTGGATCTTATGAAGTGATTAAGGCCAACTGGACATTTTTAGAGATGGTGAAGAGTGAGCAGGTAACTCAAACTCAAGATCTTCCCTTACCGCTTCTGCTCCAGAGCCCTGCAAACTATCCAGAAGTACCTTCCCCAGGTACACAGAAATCATGAGAATGTCATTTCCTAGATCACACAGATGCTGAACAACTCAAACTTCCCTTTACAATCCAAATTAGCACCATCTAAACACGCTGAGTATCTCTTGCAGTTAATTGGTGGACCAATCAATTGACTCTTTGGTAAATGGCAGCCTCAAGTATGAATATGAATAGGACAGAAAGCTCCCAGCATATAGTTATTACTGCCACACAATGGCCAAATAGCTGTTGATATCAAATTATTGTACTAGATATTCTCTCTCCTCTGGAAATTTTTAACTTCTTAGAAAAGGAAAGTCCTACCATCAAAAATAAAGACAAAATAATAACTTTGTCCTTACACATAGGGATAAGAAAATCCCCCATAATATTAGAGCACACACATTGAACTTAGTCTTACAGACTAAAATAATAATGCTGCCAAAAGAACATGGGCTAGAAAAAACATTGAGTATAGTGGAGAAAAAATATATAAACCTAAGGTATCATTACTTCTGACTCAATATAATAATCTATAAACTTCTCAAATAAAGTGGGGCCTCCCAAAATAACAAGGCCATTTTCTTTTTGTCCAGAACCATATGTATCTTTTTTAAAGGTACAGTGAATTTTAAAACATACATGTTACACTTAGAATATCTACTTTATTGGACTGAAAAGAATCATTAAATGTTAGGTCAAAAAGGGACTGCAGACACCCCCTAACCCAGTTGCCTCATTTTACAGATAAGAATCCTAAGGCCCATGGAGATAAAGTAAATAAATCCATAAAACTTTTTGACAATTCCCCCCAAGTGTCCATATTGGACCCTTGATCTTGCCAAAGAAGATATAGTTCTGAATGTAGCCCAATTAGGACAAAGAATAGAAGAATTACCACTTCCCTTGGTCTGGGATTATCTGCAATCCAAAATGCATTTTTTGGTTGTCATGTTCCACTTTTGTCTAATTTAGAGCTTGTAATCCATAAAAAACCAAGATATTTTTTTACATGGATTGCTGTCTGGCACTTGAATTAGCAATTCTATGTAGGCAGTTTATTTTCATTTTAAAAAAGTTTAAAACCCCTAATCACATTTATAAGAGTCATGAAATGAGTTTGTACTAGCCCATTTTCTATGTATCATCCATTCTTAGCATAGTTCCTATTACATAATAGAAATTTAATAAATGCTTAATAATGCAATTACAGAATATTTTGGTGGAGAATGTTGTAGACATATTATCTGAATATAAGCAGCAAAGAAGCAAAGCTAAGAAGAAGCAGCCAGGTGTTTGCCTTTCAGCAGAATGAATAAACATAGAGGAAAGAGAAGAGAAAATGTAATGCTCACAGTTACTCAAAATTATACTGACTCTAAAAAAAAATTATCCAAGTCAGTCATAATAGCCTAAATCTGGCTACTCAGCCAGGAAATCCAAGTACAAAACTAGAAGTTATTTACTTACACAGGTGCTCACCTAGAGCAGAAGCTCATCCTCCTTGTCCTTAATTCCTATGAAGCATACTTTGGAATGGGGAGAAAGGACCTAACATCAGATAATCTGGTTCAAAACTTAGCTATGATACTACCTATGTGATTTGTCTTAGAAAAATCATTTTGCCTCTCTGGATCTCATTTTACTATAAGGTGAGGAGGTCAGACTAGATGACTTCTAAGGTCCAATCTGATTCTCAATCTAAGATTTCATGAAATAACCCTCTCTTCTCATAACTTTGGCAATAGCCATCTATTCACTTATTATATCACTTAACTTCTCAGGTTTCCATGCCTGCACAACCCTATTTCTTTTTTTGTAAGCTGAAGTTTTCCCTTTGCCATTTTAGAATAATTGTTAAGAGTGAAATCCTCATTATATGGAAGTGATTTTATATTTTCACTGAGTAAGGGATTTCCCTAGATAATTTTCCTAAATACTTCCCTCTCAAGCAAAACTATGTCTTTAATTAGTAGGTGTGAGATTTACAGACCAAGTAATATTCTTCTGGGAATGCAAATCTTGGAATATTACAAAGAATCAGATGTTTTAAAAGAATCTCCAAAAGGCAATTAAGAGGCACATGGTAGATGTTATAGAATATATTTATTATTAATATTAAATTACCTCTAAGAAGCAGTGTAGAAGATATCAAAAAGATGTACGATGGGAAAAATAGAACTGATTCTATAGCTAAAGCAAGGAAAAAGAGGTGAACAGTTTGGGGATTTTTTTTTTTTTGCTTTTGCTATACCTTCATGATATTAAGAAACCTTGAAAAAAGATATCCTCTGAATGAACAACATGAACAATAACTACACAAGATAAGAAGATATTGACAGGTGAGTATACCTTTCAGTATATTTACAGATGCATTGAAGTTTTGAATCATTGTTGCTTTTTTTGGCACTATGTCACATTGTTGAATCATTGAATTTTCAGTCTTCTAAGACCATCAGACCCTTCACCTATAAAATGAGAAGTCAAATTTCTTCATAGGACTGAAAGGAGAATCAAATGAGCTAATGAATGTAAAACATTTTACAAACCTTAAGGTAAAAAGAAATTTTTTAAATTCTTGCTTGTCTCTAATTGTGAAAATCAGACTATTTATCCACCTTCAGTCCTAGATCACTTCTTCTATTTCTTGTGATTTTTTTCAAGAATTGCCATCAGTGAGTCAGCAATTACATTTACTTTGAATTCACTGAGGACAGTCAAGTACTCTTTCATCATTTCCTCATTTATCCTTTTCAATTCCCTATTAATCCTTATTATTCTATGCTTCCTAATCCAAAGACAATTCCCTTAGTAGGAAAAATTAAAATACTCAATTTTAATTGAGTAGCTCTGCCTTCTCTTGAAATATTTTCTCTTTAATGCAAATTAAGACAACTGAGGTATCACTATACACCTCTCAGATTGACTAAAATGACAGGAAAAGATAATATCAAATGTTGGAGGGGATGTGGGAAAACTGGGACATTAATACATTATTGGTGGAATTATGAATTGATCCAACCATTCTGGAGAGCAATTTGGAACTATGCCCAAAGGGATATCAAAAGTGTCTCTACTGAGCTTATATCCCAAAGAGATCTTAAAGGAGAGAAAGGGACCCACATGTGCAAAAATGTTTGTGGCAGCCCTTTTTGTAGTGGCTAGAAACTGGAAACTGAATGGATGCCCATCAGTTGGAGAATGGCTGAATAAATTATGGTATATGAATGTCATGGAATATTATTGTTCTGTAAGAAACCACCAGCAGGATGATTTCAAAGAGGCCTGGAGAGACTTGCATGAGCTGATGCTGAGTGAAATCAGCAGAACCAGATCATTATACATGGCAACAACAATACTATATGACGATCAATTCTGATGGACATGGCTGTCTTCAACAATGAGATGATTCAGGCCAGTTCCAATTATCTTGTGATGAAGAAAGCCATCTACACCCAGAGAGAGGACTATGGTCACTGAGAGTGGATCACAACATAACATTTTCACTCTTTGTTGTTGTCTGCTTGCATTGTTTTCTTTCTATTTTTTTTTCTTTTTGATCTGATTTTTCTTGTGCAGCAAGATAATTGTATAAATATGTATGCATATATTGGATTTAACATATATTTTAATGTTTAGCATATATTGGACTACTTGTCATCTACAGGAAGGAATGGGGAGAGGGGGAGAAATTGGAACACAAGGTTTTTCAGGGGTCAATGCTAAAAAATTATCCATGTGTATATTTTGAAAATAAAAAGCTTTCATAGTAATTAAAAAAAAAGAACATGCGATGATCAGCTATGAAATATTTGGTTCTTCTCAGTAGTTCATTGATCCAAAGCAATCCTAATAGACTTTGGACAGAAAATGCCATCTGCACCTAGAAAAAGAAATAAGGAGGCTGAATGTAAATTAACGCTTACTATGTGCACTTCTTTTTTGTTTGTTTGTTTGTTTTTTCATCCCTCCCATGATTTTTCCCATTTGCTTTGATT
The DNA here is from genome assembly GCA_023553655.1 of Myrmecobius fasciatus. Taxonomy (NCBI): domain Eukaryota; kingdom Metazoa; phylum Chordata; class Mammalia; order Dasyuromorphia; family Myrmecobiidae; genus Myrmecobius; species Myrmecobius fasciatus. The sequence continues at coordinate 149,821 of JAJPUD010002942.1, forward strand.
TTTCTCTCCCAATATGATTCATAAAGTAAAGTCTGTATTGGAAATAAATAAATTTATTAGGAAAAAATAATTTAAAAAATTATATTCCATAAAAAAGAAATCTTCGTTCTTTGTTCTATCCTTCCTGAGCAGTACTTTAATCCACCCCTTGCTTCCATCAAGTAGAAGACTGAGTTTGGGGTAACCAAATGGCAGTTCTACCTCTTTGCCCATTTGTTTGCATAGGATGAACTCCTTGCCTGAATTGTCTCCAACTTTCAGAATTCTTACCTTCCTCTAAGACCTAGGTCAGGTGCCACCTCCTTTATGAAGCCTAAAGCCCCTTCTCTCAGTCATTTTTGTTTTCTTCTTCATCCAGTTAGTTTGAATTTAGTCTTACATACATATATATGTACACATATATATGTATATATATATATTACACAATATATATATATGTATACATAGTAGCTCTCAGTTGAATGAAATTTCTAGAAAATAGGGACAACTTTTTGTCTTTTCATTCATTCATCTAACATAGTCTTACACATATTGAACATTTAAAAATATTTTAATCAATTAAGAGAAAAAAAAGAACTGGGATAAAGAAGCAGATTTGTTTTCTTTCACGTCGTACCATAAAAATTCTCAGTTAGTTTAAAGAAATCAACATATCTATCATCCGAACCATAGAGAGCTCAGAAAGAATTGGGCTTTGTCACAAGTGACCAATATCTATTGGAACCAGGGAATACACAGTTCCTCCTTCTGCAATCACTAATCCCACCCACATGTATTTTCTAGTGGCATACAGAACAACCACTCATAGCTGTCACTGCTAGAATCCCGAGGAGTCCCAATGATCCTTTTCCCTGTGTCCATTTTTACTGTAAATCCTTCATTTGGGAAAAGTAGTACTCTCAGAGGGACAGAATGTCCCCTCCCAAAACTATTGTTTCTATATTCATTCACTCTGTGATATAGCTATTCTAACCTACTTGAAGTTCCTTCCACACAGCACTCTATCTCCCACCTCAATGCCTTTTCTCTTACTATTCTCTATACCTGGAAAGCTTTCCTTCTTCACTCCATCTATTACTTTCTCTTGTTTTTTTCATGATTGAGCTCAGATCTCACTTTCTGCATCCTGATCCTCCCCAAATCCCATTGCTAGTGCTTTCCCTCTTAGATTACTTTCCACTGTATATATTTTGTACATATTTAGGTTATATGTTGTCTCTACTAGTAGGATGCTCTTTTTTGAGTGCAGATACCAGGTCAGTGCCTAACACAATAAGGGCTTGACAACAAACTGGATGTTGATTTTATCCAACAGCCAGTCAGCCTGAAAGTACCCTTCTACGTTTCCACCTTCCTCACTCCGCTCTAAAATTGAATTTGCCTCATATTTATTTACAAATTTTTATGGATATTCTCTTAATAATCCCAATTAACCTTGCCTTCCTCTTCTTTATGCTGGGGAAAACATTTTTTTCAAGTTTTAAATGTTCCTATTCTATTGCTTCCTTTAGAAGTTTGGAGTAACTCTGCTCCTGAAACAAAACCTTGTAATTTTCTTTTCTGAATCAATGCTTGCTCCCTGCAAGACCATTTCAAGTTTCCATTAACTAACTTCCCTCTCTGCTTCTGAGATTTCCTTAAGTGTCTCTTGGCTTCTTTTTTTTTTTATCCTGGAGATATTGCCCTTAGATGTTTTCAATTAACCTGCTCACTTGTCACCAAGTACAAGACTAATGATAACTTTAATAAAAAAACTACCCTACTTTGAACCCCAATTTACTTGATTAAACCAAGTTAAAGCACTTCCAAAAAGAATCTTATATGACTTTCTTAATAAATCATGACCTAAGAGGTTCCCTCTACATCTAAGGGTCTATGAATCCTATTACCTACCAAGGAATATGATTTTAGGATGAGAATACAAAACATCATTTTCCATTTTAAGTAATTATTGTATTTTTATAATTACTGTTCCATTACCTTTATGATATATTTTTGGTCATAGCTGAGGCCAAATCTTTGATCAGGAATAAAAAAGCTAATTATGATGAGTTCCCAGAACCTATTGCAATAAGTGGGATTGCTTATGTTAAGACTGATTAATTCAGTACTTTTTAAATTACATTATTATATGCTGCCTGTATATGAGCAACAACATGGAGAGTTTAGGAATAAAGAGCTGGCTATGGAGTCACATCCCATTTCTGACATAGACCAATTATAGGTTATTGGCCAAATAATACCTCTCAGGATTCATAGAGAACACCTTAAGTTTATAAGCTGCAAAGCAGTATTTTACATATAAATTATCTGACCTCCAATGAAAGGGCAGGTTTAGATCAAATAAAAAATAAAACACACTTCCTCAAGAAGAATCTTTACTTCTAGAAGGTCAGGAATATTACCTATTACTTCCTTTGTATCCTTCCCACCACCTAGCAATCTTTCCTAGAATCAAAGATTAAGAGCTTGGTGGTATCTTGGAGATGTAATTCCCTTCAATTTGTTCACTTTATAATCAGTAATTATTCACTTTACAGTTAGCAACTTGAAATTTAGAAAAATGAATTGATTGATCCAAGGTCATACAGGTTACATGCTGGAGAGCTAGAACTGGAACTCAAGCCCTCGAACTTTAGGAGAAATTCATTCTTTCCACTTGGTATGACATTCTACATTTGGCTCAGAATAGAAGTCCCAGTTCTTTCCATCCATTTGTCAGAGGTAAAACAGGATGATTATTTGAAAACAAATAAAAACCATGTAAGCAAGCACAAAATCATATTCTAAAAAACCAAATTCCTCAGCACTAAGAGTAAGCACAGCAAAAAAAAACAAAACAAAAGAAAACAAAACAAAAACCATCAGCATAGAGTGGGATGCATCCTTGCGGTATCTACTCACATGGAAACTACAACAACCTGAAACAAGTTTGAAGTCTCTGCTTGTTTTTGATACTGTCTGGGCCTCTGCAGTAAGTTCTATCTGTGCTTATCCAAACTACATAGCAATGTAATGATAGTGTTTAGAAGAGGAAACCCTATAATTAAAATTGCAGTGGCACTAGTATTATAAACTCTTATTTTCACTTATTCATGACTATTTAAACAAGCCTCTTTTTAGACTAAAATTCTACCTTGGGATAGATTTGTTTGCAACATAAAGGTAAAACTCCTCAGTTCTAAGCATTACACAATGAAGAAGAGGTTTAATGAGAGGAAAAATGAATATAACATCATATATATATATATATGTTTTCCTATGTCTCAAGTATAAGTAGGTCCTATTTAAGACAAAAATTCATTTTAAAAGTATTATTGATACTTTAAGTATTGTTATATTTTATCAGCAGAAAGCTACTAATTGTACAAGTATTATCATGTGGAAGTTTATGAAATCTTTTTTTTAACCTTAAAAAAGGAAAATTTACAGTTTTAAGGTAGAAAACCCTAATATAACTCTTTCATTTTACAGATGTGAAAAGACAAAGAGATGAAATGATTTGCTCATTACTAATTAATCAATATGAGAAATTGTGATTCCTGATTTTTAAACTAAAGCTTTCCTTTATATTATAACTGCTTTGAAATTTTTCTTTTATTATTTGATATATCATAAAGTTTTGTGAAACCTAGCTAATATCTCTCAGAAGTCAAAGAGACTTGATAAGTGAAAATGTGAAAAAGCCTGTATCTCTCAAAATTACTTTGTTTGGTGCCCTTGAATCTTCCTGGCCTTTTAAGCTAGGTTTCAACTAAATAAAACTAAAATATTTCTAGAGCATCCCTTCCAATTGTTTATTGAAACTGTAAACTATCCCAATGTTAGTAAACAGTAGGTAACATTTTTTGCTATTAAAAAAACATAAAAATATTTATGGTTTGGTTTTAAAGGTATGAGATTCCTATTTATTATTCCCCTGAGGCAGCTAGGAAACAAAGTAGATAGAATATTAGACCAAAAATCAGAAAAAAACTGAATTCAAATTTTATCTCAGACACTTGACAGTGCTACACTCTGAAAAAGTTGTTTAACTTTTGTTTGCCTCAGTTTTCCCAAATATTAAATGGTGATAGTGACAGCACTTACTTTGCAGTATTGTTGTGAGCCTCAAATGAAATATTTGTAAAGTACTTAATACAGTGCTCTAGGATTAATCTAGATTCAGAGGATTTCATATTCAACAAACATATTCAACAGACTTAAAAGGAGAAATACAGAAGTTTATTACAGCTCAGAACCTTAATTTAAAGAAGATATAAAAGGAAATTTATAATATAAAAGCAATGTGCAATTAACAAACACGGTGATCACCAAGACAACATAGGCAACAAACAGACAACATACAAATACATCATCGCTACTACAAGGAAGCACCAACATCTGAATTCCTTGGCTAAGAGAATCCATGGTCACAGCTATTCAGAGTCTTCAGTAGAAGGCAATGTTAGACAAGTTCTACAAAGCTTCCCAAATGAATTCTCAAAGTCCCTTTCCACTCTGGAATTTTTATAGGCTGAAAAGAAAGAAGGCACTACACTAAATATTCTCATTTGATATGTGACCCTTGAGATGAGCAGCTCCCTCAGGTACAGGATGCTCCACCACAAGAGGCCCATCAAGAAGAATATTTGTTCATTCCCCAACAAAAAAAGAGCCACTATAAATATTTTGGTACAAATAGACATTTTTCTTTTTTTATGATGTCTTTGGAATACAGACCTAGCAGTGATATTGCTGAATGAAAAGGTATGCACAATTTATAGTCCTTTGCTCGAAATTGCTCTCCAGAATGGTTAGATCAATTCACAACTCCCCCAACAATGCATGTGTTCCAATTTTCCCACATTTTCTCCAACATTTATCATTTCCCTTTTCTGTCATATTAGTCATCTGGTAGGTATGAGGTGGTACCTCAGAGTTGTTTTAATTAGCAATTCTCTAATAAATAGTGTCAGAGCATTTCTTTTATATGAGTATAGATAGCTTTAATTTCTTTGCTTGAACGCTGTTAATATCATTTGACCACTGTTGGGAAATAACTTGTATTCTTATAAACTTAACTCATTCTCTATATATGTGAGGGATAAGGTCTTTATCAGAAACACTGGCTGTAAAAATTGCTCCCCAGCTTTCTGCTTTCATTCTCATCTTGGTTTCACTGATTTTGCTTGTGCAAAAAAAATTTTAATTTTAATTTTTTAATTTATTAAAATTTTAATTTAATAAAATAAAAACTATATATCATGCATTTCATAAAGTTCTCTATTGTTTGGCCATACCTTCTTTTCTTCTCTATAGATGTAATAGAAAAACTATTCCTTGTTCTCCTAATTAGCTGATGGTATCACTCTTTATATGCAAATCATGTACACATTTTGAACTTATCTTGCCATATGGTGTAAAATGTTAGTTGATACCTAGTTTCCGCCATACTATTTTCCATTTTTCTCAGCAATATTTGTCAAATAGTGAATTCTTATTCCAAAAAAAACTGGACTATTTACTGCTTACTCAATTACTGCTTACCCAATTTTAATTTTTGAGAAATAATTTTCTTCATTTAGCTTTTATATCCCCCTTTTCATTTGCTCAATTCTACTTTTTAAGTTTTTTCTTCAGTGGATTTTTTTTCCATTTGGCCAAACGTATTTTTGAGAAATTGATTTTTTTTTCAATTTTGTCTTTTTCCCAAGCTGTTGGCTCTCTCTATCATAACTCTCATTTCTTTTCTTAATTTTTCTGCTACCTTTCTTATTTGATTTTGCAAAATCCTTTTTTCTCTCTTCTAAGAATGCTTTTTAGGCTTGAGACCAATTCATATTCTCCTTTAAAGCTTCCCATGAAATATTTTGATATTGTTGCTATGTACCCAATTTGGGCTTTGATCTTCCCTGTTACAACAGTAGCTTTTTATGATTAGGATTCTTTTCTCCCCTTTTTTGCTCATTTTTAGCATATTTTGTGATTTTTAAAATTGATCTCTGCTCTTGAGGTACAGGGGCTACTGTCCCAAGCTTCTTGTGCTGGGAACTAGAGGCCTCTTCACTGGTTTTCTGCACCAGGGACTCCAGAGCTCGTAGCTTGCCCACAATACTGGAGTGACCTGGCCTGGTTGCACCTATGGTGTTAAGGTTCCAGGGCAGGCAGTTTACCTTCTGCACTGGGGCTAGAAGCCTCATACCTGGCCTGTTGTGGCACTGGCCTTCTGAACTAGAACTAAGGGGACGTCAGCTTTTGATCTGTGCTGTGATCTATTCCCTAAAATACATTAAGCAAAACTAACAAATATAGCAACTGCATCTCACAGTGTGTAAATTCTATGCTCACAATGCCCATCTCAACAATAAAAGTAGGAATCTTTATAAGTTCTTCATGACCAAGACTGTTCATTATGATTCCTGTTACTATGACAGATTTTTAGTTTTTAATTTACATTATTGCAGTCATTATGTATGTTGTTCTCTTGAATCTACTTTAATTCACTTTGCATCACTTCATATGAATCTTGTGATATTTTAGCGTATGTGTAATTTGATTTTCTTTTTTTAAACTTTGTTTATTTTATTTAATTTATAAGCTAAACATTTTCATAACAGTAAAAATTTTCTTTTTTATTTTTTTCTTCCCTCTCCCCTAGAGATAGTTATCATTAGATACAAATATAAGTGTGCATATGTGGATATGCATGTATATGTACATATATAAAAATAATTCTATACATATTTCTATTCATCAATTCTGTTTCTGGATACAGATAACATCTTCCTTCATATGTACTTTGTAGTTAATTTCGGTATTTATAATAGTCAAAATGAATTAATTTCTCAAAGTTGTTCTTAAAATAATATTGCTATTACTGTATATAATTGATTCTGCTCATTTCACTTTTCATTATTTCATACAAGGTCAGAAGGTATGAAAATAAATCAGAGCTAAAATATTTATAGAAGGAGCCGCTAGGTGGCACAGTGGATAGAGCACTAGCCCTTAAGTCAGGAGGACCTAAGTTCAAATCTGGTCTCAGACACTTCCTAGCCATGTGACCCTGGGCAAGTCACTTAACCCCAATTGCCTCAGCAAAAAGCAAAAGAAAAGAAAAAAGAAAAAAAATACAGAAGGTCTGATTTATTTCTAAAATGTTTGACCCAGAGATCTCCCTGAACATATATTCCAAAGAGGTCAGTAGACAAAGGAAAGTTTCCGTATATACCAAAATATTCATGGCATCACATGCCATGATAGCAAAAAACTAGAGACTAAGAGAGGGCCCATTAATTTATAATTTTTGATCAACCATCCACATACTCTTTGATCCAATGATATTGACATCTGTGCTGTTCCTCTAATGGTATCATCCATCTCTTGAGCCTCTTTGGGTATTTTCACTGACTATCTCCTATGCCTGAAACTCCCCCCCTTCTCATTTTTGCCTCCTTACTTCCCTGGCTTTTTTCAAGACTCAACTAAGATCTCATCTCCTGAAAGAAATCTTTTCTGATCTCCTTTAAAGCATTTTTTCCACCTGAAATTACCTCCAATTTATTCTGTGTATAATGTGTTTATACCTAATTGTTTACATGTTATCTCCCAATTAGATTATGAAGCTATGGAAAGGTCTTACCTATCTTTGTGCCCTCGGTGTTCAGTACAATGCTCAGCACATGGTGTTGAAACTGCTTTATTAAAAAGTCTTTAATAAATAGGAGGTGATGACTACTTGACTTCTAAGTTGGGAATTAGAGAAGGTTTCATGAAAGAGAATTTGTAATTAAGTAAAATTTCAATAGGTGCTGCTGATATAAGGAGTAGAGAAAATATTTTACAATATTATGGATACTTCCCTTATTGAATGCTGATGCAACTTTAGGTTGCATCAGCATAAATATAATAGATAGATCAAGACAGGTAGCAGTATCACTGTATTTTGCATTGGGTAGATCACCTTTGAAATGTTAGGTTCAGTTCTGAATGCTACAAATTTTAAAGGGCACTAATAAGCTAGAATATAACCGAAAGAAGATCACCTAGAAATTGTATCATATAGGTTTGAAACAAAAACTCATTCTATCAGAGGTACTCCCATTCTATACCAAAAGTATAAACGAGGCTATTTGCAAAGCACTTGAAGAAATGCTACAAAACTTTTCCAGCAGAATTAGTCTTTTAAATTCCAGGTTTTCTATTAGTATATCCAGTTAGCTACATTAATATCATTATAGTATAGTGTATCCAATAAAGCATGTGCATATTTTTCCTTAGAAAAAAAATTCAGTCTAGACCTGTGATTAGTAAAGGAATTTCTATTTCTAGTTGCACTTCGCTATTTGTGTTCAGAAATTCTAGACAAATTTCTTATATTATTTTTTGCATTATCATGTTCAGATTTTTTGGCTTGCATTCTGCTGTGAGGTTGACCTGTAAACTTTATTCTATTATTACTATCTTCTCTGTTGATTTATCCAGTTGTGCTCAAGGTCTTTAATTGATTTTTCTTCCTTTTGAAATCTTTGTTAATTTGTCTTTTTCCTTTGCATTTCCAAGTGCTCACTCTCACTCTTCCTAATGATGGTACTTTCACAGAGAACTAGATCTGAAATCTATCTCAGCCTCCTCTCACACTGGGAAATACAGTTTTCACTAGCTTCAGACTATTACAAGTAGCTTCTAAGGGAACAAAATTGACCTCAGCTGAATACTACTCCCCTTCCCCTCAGGTCTGATGGAGCTCTGTACTTATGCTGGCACTCTGTCCAATTGCCTCTGTTCCTTGATTCACTAAGTACTAAGGTAATTCAGCCCACTACAATCTGCCATTCCAGATATAGCAAGCTTCCTGTATTCGTTGGTCCAGGGTTGAGGGATAAGGACAGGGACAAATTATATTGCCTATGGATTGGCTTGTGTTACCTTTCTAGAGTGGCAGTCAGAATAAAAGCAGGGTGCTGAGTGAGCACATTATGAATTTTCTGCTTTCTCTGCTGTTAATTCACAAGTTATTATCTCATTAGACCTTTTGATGTCAGACTATAGAGACAGGTGAAATTGCTTTATTTCTTGTGCATAATTTCTATTTTGGAAAAGTCTGAAAGGTTGTAAAGATTGAAGAAAATGTCTAGGCCTCCAACATGGTGGTCTTGTACCCCACTCCCCAAATTTAGACATAATTTCAATAGGATAGAAAGCTCCAATTAAGGAACTTTCCTCTA
>JAJPUD010002942.1:159429-227544 GCA_023553655.1 Myrmecobius fasciatus
ACTTAGGGATGGAAAGCCTTTTAGAAGCTCTTTAGACTAATGTCATTTTACAGATGAGGAAACTGAAGTACCAAGAGTGACTAGTCCAGAATCATAAACCTAGTAACTATCTGAGGCTGGATAGGAGCCCATTCTTTCCTAACTCAACCAACTCTCAATCTACTATTATTTCTCCTAATTAAAAACATTGTCCACAATGTGCTTTAACAGATTGCACTTACAGATTTTTCTTTGAAAACAGGTGTATGTGTGTAGGTGTGTGTGTGTATGTGTAAAATTTAACTACACCCATCTTCCCATAGCACTTTCAATTACCTGCAATTTTTATTTTTCTGAAAGTGTATTATTCTAGAATTTGTAGTTATACTGGAGAATATTCATTCTACAAAGATGGGCTTTCATGTCAGAAAACCTAAGGCTCATTCAATATTTCCCAAATATGGTGAAGCTGTGAACTGATCCAATCATTCTAGAGACCAGTTTGGATTATAAAACTGTGCCTACCCTTTGATCCAGCGACACCATTGCTAAGTCTATATTCCAAAGACAGCCAGAACAAGGAGAAAAGTACTGATTGTTTCAAAAAATCTTTATAGCAGCTTTTTTTATGGCTAAGAACTGGAAATTGAGAAGATGCTCATCAGTTGGGGAATGGCTTAAAAAATTGTGAATTTCATTGTGATGAGATTTTATTGTGCGATAAGAAATGATGAACAGGATGAGATTACATGAAGTGATGCAAAGTGAAGTGAGCAGAACCAGGAGAACATTAATAGCAATATTGTGCAATGAAAAACTGTGATGTTTTTAGCAATACAATGATCCAAGACAAACCCTAAATCTCCAGAGAAAGAATTGATACTTTCTGATTATAGACTGAAGCATGATATTTTTCACTTTTTTTTCAAGTCTTCTTGTACAAAATGACTAATATAGAAATATTTTACATGACTACACATGTATAAACTATATTGTATTACTTACCATCTCAGGGAGAGGGGAGGGAAGCAGGGAGGAATAGAATTTGGAACTCAATTTTCTTTTAATTTTAAAATAGTATTTAAACATGTAAATGGGGGTAAAATACTTTTAAATTTCCCAAATACAGTGTAATGCACCTCTTCCTACTCAGTTGTACATTGCTGCATCTATTCAAGACATGCATACTGATGAACTGACTCAATAAGTTATCTTTCCCAACATGCACGACAATCAAGTAGTGTGAAATCTTTATAATCTTTGTTTTACTTTGTGAATGACTAAATCACCTTGTTTTCTAACTAATTCTAAGTTTCACTGAGGAGACAACTATAAGTTGAATACAAGTGACATAAAAGAAATCAAAGACACATATAATTAGAAAAGGAGTTGTCAATCATATATTAACAACTTAGTATTGTACTATCTGTAGAAAAAAACTTTTTAAGAGGATTATATCAGCCAGTGATTTCTCTATGAAGATTTTATGAAAAGACAAGATCATATAGAATTTATGTAAGGAAAAAGTATCCATACTAATGAGAATTACATTATGCAAATATCCATCCATCTTCATGCCATATTTCCAGGCTCTAGCCTCCATCTCCAACTTGGCATGCCAGCTGCCACCCCCACGGGCCATGGGATACTCACTACTGAGCTCCATATGTATAGCCCAGATTCAGACTCATTAAACACTGCTTGCTCTTTGACCATCTTTATGCTATGTGGGCAATCCCCATCCTCCCACTTTCCTCATCTAGTGCTAGGAAAAGTCACCAAATCAACATTACTATTCCTGAAAAGGCCAGTAAATTAGTTGCCCTGTGATTCCACTCCCCAGATCAAAATGCATCTCTTTCTGGCTACCATTCTGACATATGTTATCTTTCCATATCAAAATATTAAGTTCTTTAAGGACACAAACTATATTACTTTTTTTGTATTCCCCAAAGCTTAGTGCAGTATCTAGTGTCATAGGAAGCTCTATCAAATAATTTCTTGGAAAATTCTAGTTATAATTCAGAAATTCTGAAAACCTAATCATTTATTAAAAATATAAAAGATATGTAATTGATATGTATCTCTCCAGGATGCCAGTGGATTCTGTGAGTCTTCATAGTAGATGAAAATGTTTTGGCAGACTCCTTCATGTCCTCTAAATCCTAATTAAAACATTTGCTTTAACTTTAGCAATCGCAGCAATCTTTTCTTAAGATATTTTCTAGTAATATAATCCCAGCTATAAAGAGAATTACAGAGAAGACTCTGTGAACCAAAGACCACAAATCTCATTTCCATTCTTATCAAGCTTACAGAATCTTTAATAAGGTAGAGACATTGAAAACATTAGCAAGTATAGCTTATTAGAGGAAAGGTAATGTGATTTCTCTAAGGGGTAATCATGCCTCATTGATCAAGTATTCTTTGAAGGGATAAATAAGAGGAAATGAGAGGATGTAGTTCACCTAACATTTCAAATGTTTTGGCATAGATATAGAATTGAATTAATTAAATAATAGACAATGATAAACAGATACTTATTCAGATTTAGTTAACAATACAGTCCCTCAGAGATCAATACAAGGATTGGACTTATTTTAACATTCTTGCAAATAATCTGTAAGAAGAAGCACAAAACAAAATATCCCTGTGTGTGCATAAAACAAATTCTTCTGAGTAGTAAAATGCCAAGTTAGTGGGGATACATTTCTGGAAAATCTCCCAAGATCAAATGAGTGGGTAGAAAAATGTCAATGTAGGCATTTATGGAGAAAAACAAAGCAAATTGTGCTTATAAAATAATGGAGTTTTCTCCTTATGTTTATTCTGTATATATTTGTGTATTTATTGTCTTCCCCGTTAGAATGTAAGCTTCTTATAAATTGAAAAGGGAAAGAAACATGCATTTATTAAGCTTCTGCTTTGTGCCACACATTTTACAAATATTATCTCATTAATTTTGATTATATTAAGTTAAAAAGTTTCTGTACAAATAAAACTAATGCAGACAAGATTAGGAGGGAAGCATCAAATTGGGAAATCATCTTTACATTTAATGGTTCTGATAAAGGCCTCATTTCTAAAATATATAGAGAATTGCCTCATATTTATAAGAATTCAAGCCACTCTTTAACAGATAAGTGGTCAAGGGATATAAACAGATAATTTTCAGATGATGAAATTAAAACCATCTCTAGTCATATGAAAAGTTGCTCTAAATTACTATTGATCAGAGAAATGCAAATTAAGACAACTCTGAGGTACCACTACACACCTGTCAGATTGGCTAAAATGACAGGAAAAGATAACGATGAATGCTGGAGGGGATGTGGGAAAGCTGGGACACTAATACATTGTTGGTGGAACTGCGAACAGATCCAACCATTCTGGAGAGCAATTTGGAGCTATGCTCAAAAAGTTATCAAACTATGCATACCCTTTGACCCAGCAGTGTTTCTATTGGGCCTATATCCCAAAGAAATCATAAAGGAAGGAAAGGGCCCCACATGTGCAAGAATGTTTGTGGCAGCCCTTTTTGTAGTGGCTAGAAACTGGAAGCTGAATGGATGCCCATCAATTGGAGAGTGGCTGAATAAATTATGGCATATGAATATTATGGAATATTATTGCTCTGTAAGAAACGACCAGCAGGACGATTTCAGAGAGGCCTGGAGGGACCTGCATGAACTGATGCTGAGTGAAACGAGCAGAACCAGGAGATCATTATACATAGCAACAACAATATTACATGATGATCAATTCTGATGGACATGTCTCTCTGCAGCAAAGAATTGTCTCTAACCAGTTCCAACTGTTCAGTGAAGAAAACCATATACACCCAGGGATATGAAATATGGACCACAACATAACATTTTCATGCTCTCTATTGATGTTTGCTTGCATTGTGTTTCCTTTCTCTGATTTTCTTTTTTTTTTTCTTGTAGATAGGATTTTTCTTGCACAACTTGTCAAGTATTTCAACATTATTAACATGTAGTGGACTTCCTGCCATCTAGGGGAGGGGAGGGGACTGGGGGTAAAATTTGTAATGGAAAGCTTTGTAAAGATCAATGCTGAGGAACTACCCATACATATGTTATACAAATAAAAATACAAATAAAAAAAAACAAATATTATCTCATTTGATTATATGGATTGTTTCAATCTTGATTGATTGATTGAATGGGTTCTGGTCAATTGATTAAGGCCAAAAGAAAAGTTAAAGGCAAGAGTCCTTTTAATTTCTTTCTTTTTTTCCCCTGAGGCAATTGGGGGTAAGTGACTTCCCCAGGCTGCCAGCCAGGAAGTGTTAAGTGTCTCAGGCCAGATTTGAACTCATGCCCTCCTGACTTCAGGGCCAGTTCTCTATCCACTACACCAACTAGAGAGTCCTTCTAATTTCTTTTAAATTGTGAGCATATAATCCTCTGTCATGAATTGATAGACACTATATGTGGATGTTATTAAAGTAAATCACAGATGAACAATGTTTAGAATCATCATCCAACTGAATTTGCAAAATTGACTCCATTTTGTATTTAATGACATGCATATCTATTACCTATCTATATAATAATTAGAGATAAATCATAATAGAGATGAGAGAGAATACAAATAACTATCTACCTCCAGAGTTTCACCTGGGCCTGGTCCTTCTGGCTCCTCAGCCAATCTGGTCCCACCCAGGACTCTCTGACAGGGCTCTTGACAGGTTTGAGGTCATCCTGTGACTCACAGACTATTGCATGACTAAGAGAACAACAAGGGAGGAAATAATGCATAACTGAAACTAAAGTGAAGGACAATATTTCTGGGGAGAAGTAGGGAAATAGTAAGAGAAATGCAAGCAAGGAAGAAAGCTACTATGAGTTTCTCCCAGACTAAAACAAAAAAGAATCAAACAGCCCTGCCTCCTTCCTTTTCTGGCAAGGGGTGCACATGGCCTGGAGGTTTCAGCTATATTTCATGGGAAACTACATTAATCTGGCACAGGTTAAGATAGTCAGAACAGGAAGAATTCTTGCAATCCCTAAGCTCCATTTGATTTTAGGTCATAAGACAGATCAATAAGATATCTTACAGATGATTTAATCTAATATTGTCATTTTATTGTTGAAGAAATCAGGTCCCAAAGATATTCAATTACTTACCTAAGGCCATAAATATTATAGTCATAATTTAAATCCAGGCCACCTGGATTTTTTTTGCATCTATTTTCTTTTCTACTTCATAGCTTTTCCCGTGCATCTTAAGAGTATGTTGTATATTGGCCCTATTATGTTGAACAGCAAAATATTAGCAGTACCTTTAGACCTCCTCCAAGCCATGGCCTCACTGACTAATGTCATATGCAGGAAACTAAGAGAGGTTTCCCAAAATTAGCCAAGTGAAGGAATATTGCATATATAGTCATGTAGTTGTACTTTAATAGAAAATATGGAAAAGGCAATATTGCAGATAGCTCACATTTCTGTTGCATTGAAAGACTAGTAAAATACTAAAGATCATTAGAAATGCTCATGGAAATAATCACAGAGCATCCTCTTACTCTTCTTCAATCTACACCTGTAACATTGAGTGCAGTATTGGTCAACATACTTCAAAAAGACAATAATACCAAAGAATAAGAAAAGATGCTCCCCAAAATAATCAAGATGTCATAAAGTTCTCCATATGAAGGGTAGCTTGCATATTTCAATATATTACAATCCAAGCTTTCTTCCATATATCTAATCTCTTTACCAAAGCAGAGCTCAATGCCTCTATATCTCAGTGAAAAGCTGTCTCCTAACTTGCTCTGGTCAGAAAAACTTATCACCTCTGATTCTCAAAAGACACATAATTACACCTAGGCTTTTCAACTGTTAAAGCTTGAATTTATTGATATAGTCCTTGAGAATTCGTGAGGCATCTGTGCAGTAATAACAAAAATAATGGATTACATTGATATAGCATTTTCTAGTTTACAAAGCACTTAATATCTATTATTCAATTTGATCTATATAACAACTTGTAATGAAGATGCTACAAGTATTTTCTCCATTTTACACATATAGCTAGTAAGCATCAGAGGCTGAATTTGAACTCAGATATTTGCTGACAGTGCTCTTTTCATTCTGTTTGGGCTGGAGTCATGATATTCTTAGTCCAAGTGAAAAGAAAAAAAAAGACTGAAAATTATTAGGACTCAGTCTATAAGGATAAAAAGGCTGAGAGGGTTATCATTAAAATCTAACAAATTTCAAAGGGCATATAATTGTGTAACTAACTACATGTTCACGTCATTCCAGGATGCTTAAGCTTCTGAAGAGCTACTAAACATATGTACTGGGCTAAAGCATGGAGATGTTATTTCATCACTCTTTGAATTTTTTGCACCTTTTGAATTTCTGCAGCTGTCTGCTTCAATTATTTCTGGAGTAGGTAAGCAACAATGACATTCAGTCATGTTGAAAACTTGTTCTTCCTTTGTCTGTTTACTAATGTCCAACACAACAGGGATCTTCTTCAGTGCTTGGAAAGAGATAATTTTAAGAAAAATCAAAGCACTAGTTTATCCAGCAGGTAGCAAATTTAAGGAATTCATTATCCCAAAGGCAACACAGTTTGGAAAAATAAACAGGTTCAGAAAAGGGTTAGATTCAATTAACAGATGATAGATCCACAGTAGAATCTTGGGGAAACAGGGATATGGTCAGTCAATTCCTAACCTTTTGATGGTGACTCAGTGCTCTCTCACTCTTTGTTTTAGGACTGCTGGTCCAGACAGGAGGACTAGATGGTTTGAGACCAGTGTTCAGATTCAATATTATACTGGAGAATAGTTATGTATTATGATATTGATCACATACACGTAGGTATTTGAGTTATTAAGAGAAGCCCAAGCAAAATCTCTGGGGCAACTTAAATGCATTAGGTAGAAACCTGTCTGCTTACATGCCTCCCTTTTTATCCTTTCTCTTCTGTTTTCCCCAACTTTACAACTTTTGTTACATGTTCTACTAGTCAAAAAATTTATCCTCCTGAAAGTGAAGGTGAAGGTAGCCTTCAAAGGCTACCACTTGAGCTTTCAATTGATATTCTAGCCAAGAGAAAAAACAATATTAAAACAGGGAGTGTCATTTTCTCATAAATTTTTTTCTGAACACTATGAAAGGCAGAGGGATATAGTGGAAATAAATACTAACTTAATAATCAGTTAACCTAAATTTAAGTCTTAGGGTCTTTTATTGTTTGTGACTTTGAATAAGTTACTCCATTTTTCTCTGCCTCAGTTTCTTCACTTGTAAAATAAAGATAACAATACTTGCATAAATAAACTTTGCAACATTGCTTTGAGGAAAATCTAAACTGTGAGGTACTATATAAATTGTTATTACTATGTATAAGTCAAATAATCATTAGGAAAAAACTAGGCAAGAAAAATAAAAATCACACAAGTAGAGATTTTAAATTATTCCCTATTTCCAAAAGCAGATGAAATGATTTATCCGCAAGCAGATGAGAATTCATGCCTGCAATTTCTAAGCATCAATCAACTTTTGTTCTTGATTGCCTCTTTCAGACAAGCAACGCTCCAACACAAAATCTTCCTGTATACATGTTTTAAAATTACACTTAAGGATTTTCTAAGCATAGATGCTATTGTCATTATCATGTTTTTTTTTTTAACTCAACCACACATATAGAGAAAATACAACTAAATCATTAATACATTACTGATTCAAAGTCAGCATTTCTTTTAGCTTATTAGAGAGAGGTCTTGGTTTAACCTTAAATCACAACCTAATTGGGTAAAGAAGAAGAATTGAAACATATGTGATCCGATAGGTTGTTTATCAGATAGCATAGAGAGGAAGGTAAGAAGAACACTCCTTCAGCCAGTATGGAGGGATAGGTATAAAAACAAATTTATTTTTAAAAATTTTTTTCTTATTATGAATATTTTTCATCAAGATTAATACTACAATATGCAGAGAACAGAAAAGAGGATTCTGTATTAAAGTAGGAATTTAATTATATATTTCCTTTTTTAACTCAATATTAAATTTAATATGGTAATATCATAACTTCCCTACTTGCTTACTTACAGTTCTAAACTTTCATAAATGTTCTTTTCCTTCTTTTAGTGTTGTGCATTATTATTACTACCCACCAGTTTCTCACCCCAGTCCCACTACTAATCTCTTTTTTTAATGAATCAGGACAGCAAAGCAAGTACTTCACCCAATAGCTCTGGATAAAAATATACATATCATTCTCTACCTGTAGTTTATTACCTCTCAGCCAAATTTACAATCTTCTAAAGCTATAATTGCTAACTTCATTGATCAGAGCTCCTAAATCTTTCAAAGTTATTTTCTTTATACTACTATGGGCATTGCATAAATTATTTTCTTGATTCTGATCTGTTCATACTATATCATTCCTTCAAGACTTGCCAAGCCTTTATGATTCCATATTTGTAATATGTCCATATTTATGATAATATTCTATTATATTACATATCATAATTTGTCCCCCAATTGATGGATGGTAAGACCAAGTTGTCAAATGTTTTATATATGTATATATATGAAAATACATACACATAGCTAAATTATAGTATTTACTAATGTCACTCACTGTAAATTTCCATTTTTAGAGGCATCAGCCTTATAATTAACCCAAAATCTAACTATTAAATCCATACTAAATAATATTTGCCATTTCTTTCAAAGTATTCATACTCACCATATGCCTTCCCATTACCATCTAAGTGATATTAATTTTTAATTCTTTGGAGACTGTACTGTTCTCTATGACTCAGCACTCTATATCACTAGTAGAATCTTGCTATTTAAAAGATCTTTCTTTTGGGAGAAAGCTCAGGATCATTAAAAGAGCTTACTCATTTCCCAAAGGCAATCCATCCCATTATTCTCTTCCTCTTTAATTCTAACCCAATTCAAGGTTCATTTTTTAATGTAAGTCGTAGAAGAGATCAGAATAACATATAAAAAATAAAGAGCAATTAAGAATCAAAGGATAATATCAAAGAAATATATAATTGAAAAAGAAAATGAGGTAGTCATATGGGGAAAAAGCAAGGGATAACTAACTGATCAGTATCTTGAGTATTATCAAAAGAAATCAAGAAAAGCTTACAATACAAAGTGGGAGTACTCCCTATGAATTTATAAGAAGATAATGAGGAGAATCACACAAAATAGGCATGGGCTATTATCTTCCATAGCAGGGAATCCATCAGTGAGATCATGGATTCATTTGACTATCAACTCATAAAATGTTCATCAGTATAACTTTGAGAGCACAAGAATGTCATAACTGGCACTGGAAATATTTGATTTATAGCTTTATCATTGTTGATATCAAGCCAACAAAAAGAAAATTTATCTGACTTCAGAGTCATAAGCTGTGTTGTGGGCACTGAATGAATTGATGGGTAGGAGTCAAATTCCACATATGTCCAAGATATAGACCAAGGGTAGTTGGCAGGGGAGTAGGAATTTCACTACCATTTAATTCAAGGAACATTTATTAAGAACCCTTTTGTAAGGTACTGGACTAAATAGGACTCAAAGGTCAAAGACAATCTGATCTTGAGGTGTCATCTCACAGGAAGAATGCAATATGTAGACAAATCAGCGGAATTCACAGAAAAATATAAGGGAAAAAAAGGAGAGTTAGATAAAGAACTTTGAGAAATATGAGGAAAATAGTTTTAACCATGGTGGGGGAGGGAAGGTTTGAAGGAAAAGATGGCATCTACGTACTTGGGGAGAGAGAGAGAGAGAGAGAGAGAGAGAGAGAGAGAGAGAGAGACATAAAATAGGAGTTGAAGGAATGAGGGAGTCAAATGATGCAGTGTGAGCTATAGCAAGTTAATGAAAAAAAAAAAGAAAAAGAAAGAAAGGATGAGAACTGGGGTTGGACCAAAGTCCCAATTTCACTAGAAAAATAAAAGAGGTATAGGGGAATGGTGTGTGATAAGTTTCAGAAGATACATTGAAATAAGACAGTAGAAAACTGAGTATATCAGAGCTAAATGTTTAAATTAAATTCAATAAGCAATTGGGGAAAACTTAAGATTTTTAAGGAGTACCAACATCATCATGAAAGTTTATAGGGATATAGATGAATCTAAATAGCCAATAACCTTTGGTAGAAAAATTACAACCTCATGTACTAATGACAGTAGGTCTGTATTAGTTTTGCATCCAGAAAGCACGTGTCTATGATAAACACAAAAATTACAAAAACATATAATATTCATTCTTTAGTTTAAAAAAAAACAAAGTATTTTCCAAGTAATTCTCAGAAATGTTTGGCTAAATTTCAATACTTTTAATATATTGGTGGTCATTATTGTTATGAACATATCACTTTTTACTTGGTATCATTGATATTAACTTGCAGTCTTGGGAGTACTTTGACTACAGATTAGGATAAAAGGTCAAATATTAAACACCCTTTAGCTTCAAGCAAAACTTAAATAAAAATATGTAAATTGAATCTACCCCAATGAGGTAGATTAGACAAATTAGGACAATAAAAATTTACCTACTTCATTAACATTTTGGAGTGGCCATGGAGTAATGGAGCATACCTTCTTTACCTTCAGGTAAAGAGGAACCATGAAATTACATTTAGTTCCTGGTAAATTCATTAGACTGGAGAAAGGACCCAATACATCTGGTTTTGATGGAGAAAGTCTCACATTGTAGAAAGACAATGACTTTGTTCTAGCCAATGAGTTTAAAGGTTAGAAAAGAAATCTAGTCTATGCTCAATCACCACTTTAAAAGGCCAAACACCTGGAATTTTCAGCACTCTTGATTACATAGGAAGCCAAAAAACCTTAAATACTGCCAAAAAGTATGACCCATATGGAGCTTGATATTTAGTTTTTTTCATTTGCTTTTTTTTCTTTTTATTTGTTTTTTTTAATCATCCTTAGGGGAAAAGCACACACATAATGATGTAGAAATATTAATTTCACACTTGGTAAAACTTGGCATCTTAAAGCAGTTTGTATACTACTGCTGTGACAATGGAGTTGTTTCATACCTACTTCCCCAGCACAGTCCCTCCACTCCCACTCAGTTGTCTCCTTATTTCCCATTCCCCTGGATGCTGGTTTTTTTTAAGTGACTTATCATATTGAGAAATTTGGCTCCTGCTCATCTACAGCCCGAATCTTTTTGAGGCAAGTGATATGAGGCAGCTGTGATTGCTGCTTGGGAGGATGTGGGCTGTGAATTCAGTCAGTCCCTTTCCTGCAGCCAGTTAAGGGCAGAGGAGTCTTTGAGATAAATGGTCTTTGATCGTTTGTCATTGCTCTATAAAGATATTCTCTCAATTTAGAAATATTCAAACACTGGAATTCCATCCACTTTTCTCTTGGACTGTTGGAATAATGACCCATAAATAATTCAGCAGAGGAACATCAGACTAAGCTGATTCAGACTGGAGTACTAAAAGAAGCCAATGTAACATAGTAGAGGCTGATTTAATAGGGGAATTTGGAACTGCAACCAAAATTATAAGCAGAAAACTGGGGGAAGAGAATTTTCAACAAATATCTACAATAAAGGTCTCATTTTTTCAATATATAGAAAACTGAGTCAAATTTATAAAAATACAAGTCATTCCCCAATTGATAAATGGTCAGAGAATATGAAGAGACAATTTTCAGACAAAGAAATTGAAGCTATGTTCTAATCATATTAATTAGAAAAGTACAAATTGAAAAATTCTGAGGTACCACCTTACTCAATTTGGCTAATATGACAAAAAATTAAAAAAAAATTTGGATGGTGAGGGCACAGGGGAAAATTAGAACATTACTGCATTGTCAATGGAATTGTGACCTGGGCCAACCACTCTAGAGAGCAATTTGAAACTATGCCCAAAGGGTTATAAAACTATGTGTACCCTTTGATCCCGTAATACCACTGTTAGGTTTATATTACAAAGATATTCAAAAAAAAGAAAAGAAAAGGGGCACATTTGCCCAAAAATATTTATAGCAGCTCTTTTTATGTGGTGGCTAAGAATTGAAAATTGAAGGGATGCCCATTAATTGGAGAATGGCTGAACAAGCCATAATATATAACTGTGGAGGAATATTATTGAATTGTATAAAAAAATGATGAAAAAGATGATTTCAGAAAAACTTGGAAAGACTTACATGAAGCAATGCATAGTAAAGTGAACAGAACCAGGAGAGTGTTGTACACACTAATATCAATGTTCAATGAAGAACCCTGAATTATTTAGCTATTCTCAGCAATACAACAAGAAAATCTCAAGGGACTGATGCTAAAGCACGCTATCTGCCTCCAAAGAAAGAACTGATGTTATCTGAATACAGACTGAAGCATGCTATTTTTCATTTTCTTTCATTTTTTTCTTTTATTTGAGTATTCTTATACAAAATGACTAATATGAAAATATTTTATATGATTGTATATCTATAACCTATTTCTTATTGTTTACTGTCTCAGGGAGGGAGAAGGGGAAAGAAGGAAGGAGAAATAGAATTTGAAACTCAAAACTTTAAGTAAAAAATGTTTTTCAAATGTTGGGGGAAGTTGAGGACATCAGCTCCTATGCTAATCCTGCGCCTTTTGCTAGTCCTTCCTTCCATCCTTACCATGCCCAGAAATTATTTTTTTTCTGTTTACTAATGTGTGAACAAGTTGTTTCTCTCCAGTAGAATGTAAGCTTCTCAAAAATTTGCAATTTTCTTTTGCCTTTCTAGCCAACTCTATGCAGGAAAAACTCAAACAAATTCAGCTCTAAACAGCCAATTTTTAATATAAACATTCAAATCTCAAAAAATGGTAAATACTACAAATCAGGCTTGAATTCTTTTTTATTGATAGATTCCATACTTAAAGTAATAGAAAATCTTAATAATACAAATTAAAGTTAAAATAAGAAAGGCCATCATTAAAACATTTACAATTATATCCTTATTCCTATTCCTAGAGCCTAGCATAGTGCCTGGCAAACACTTAATGCTTAAAAAAAATGCTTGTTGGATGAATGAACCTGCCAGAAACATCAGATGCCAAAATTTTGACTATTTACCCAACACATGATTCTCACACATACCATATCCATCCTTCCTTATGAAACTGCAATTTCAATATGGAGTTTGGGAGACTATGAACCGGGCAATAACAACATTCCTTACAATATCATCACACTGGGTTTTCTCAAGACCTTAAAGAGCATCAGCCTAGTGTGTAGAGAACAAATTCTAAACTGGTTTTCTTATTCAAATACTCTATGTTAAAAATCATTGGGTCCTTAGTCTCCATGGATAATGCTTTATCATGAATACTTTGAAGGAGCTTGATCCCAAGAAGAAGTCATGTCTGCGTTTAACCTTTCAAGAAAGACACATTCTCATTACTCCATTAAAGTCTTTTTAATCTATTCTGCTTATAATTACTCAGTGGCCACAGTTGACAGAAGAGTAGACACTCTTACATGAAGAAGAAATCCTTCCATTTTAAGTAAGATGTAGATTGGCTAGCTTTTATAAATTCTATACCTTTGGTGGGCAGAAGAGAGGTTCATTTCACCAGATGCTATTAACTGCCACCTACTGAAATCACAATAATATGCTATGAGACCAAGGATTTCAATTTAGACCTACATCTGAAATACATAAGGAGATAATGGAAAACTTGAAGGGATGGGAAGTTATACTATGGAGAAATTGCTTAAAGTGAGACAAATCTTTAATTTTTTTTCTTTTTTTTTCTTTTTTTTTTTTTTTGGTTCAATGAAACCCAATGTAGTTTGATTACAAGAGGCTAAAGGTTTTGAAATCAATGTTTTATACTTACCAAGTTACCAGATGTGGTTACACAGTTTGTGGAGTGTTTGCAATAAGCCTTGAGGTAAGATGATTTGATTTGACATATCTGATAGTTGCCTCCACATTCCGTTGAAAATCTTGAGGATAAAAAAAAGCAAGTTTGACTGACAGGCACCAAGAGGACAAAATGGTGGATGTTATCAATTTTTCTAAAAGCCAATAAGAAGATTTATCTATGTAGTTGTCTAAATACTTACAATATGTATATTACAAATACCAGAATGACAAAGATTTTGCTTCTCCTTGAGTCCAGGACTGATCCAATAAATCTGAAAAATCTAGCACATTCAGAAAAACTTAATCAGCTCGAGGGGCTTGTTTGCACTTTATTATGCCTAATGTTATTGTGATATGAAAAAAAAATACTCTAAATCAGAGCTTTCTGACAGCACAGTCTGGGAAATAAAGAAGACAGAATGATCCCTAGAATAAACAAAGGGGTGGGGAAAGAATCTACAGATAAGATAGTACACCTAAAGAATAAATCCTTAGATAGGAAGTCTCTGGAGTACACTATTTTTTCCCTTTGCAATTAGCAGTTTTCAGATCATATATATAGAGTGAGGCAAGAAAAGCAAGATAGATACAAGACCAAAAGCCACATTTAGATTGAAAAGGCCCCTAAACTGAGAATTAAGAGTGCTGGGTCCGAGTTCTAGTTTGGCTCCCTACTAGTAGCCCAAGTGATTTTTTCAATTATAGCTTCTCTTTATTTGTAAATTGAAAGATTTAAGTTGTATGACCTCTAACATTCCTTCTACAGTTTTTAAAGAATACTTTAACATATGTTTGGGTCTTTTTTTTTCATAAATCTCAAAAATTCTCCTGGTCACAGTTGAATTCATATATAATAAAAAATAATTTCCTCTGGGTTCTACATCTACAAATTATCCATGTGCCAATTTGGAATAAACATTTTTTTAAAAAGGTCTCTGGCACCAAGCTTAGCAAGGAGAGAAAGTTCATGTAATGAAACATAAATGATCTTCTAGTTAGCAGAACCTTGGAACAGAAATATATTTTTTAATTGTTTCATGGTGCCCTCAGAACTTCAGTGACCCTTAAAATATTATAAAGCTTGGTTCAATGCCTCACTTCATAGACTAAACATTATGAGAGAACAGATCATATAATACAATCCCTCATTTTTCAATGAAAAAACTGAGGACTAGAGATTGAATGATTTATTCAAGGTAATGACATAATTAACAGAGCCAAGATTCAAACTCAGGTCTTCTGATGTTACATCTAAAGAATTTTCTATCCCATTACATTGTACTCAAAGATAAATACATACACATGTATGTGTGTGTGTGTATATATATATATATAATGTATCTATGAATATATGTGTATACTAAATAAGTACTTCCAGTCAAATGTTTTGAATTAGTCTCATGATTGGTGTTTTTCTTGGGCCATAGGCATTTCATGATGGCTTTTAGACATCAATTTCTGCTGACCTGGTGCATATGTAAACTTCCAAGTAAGCATTGCTCCTAACTCCTGGGGTTTTTGTGCTAGATAATGTATTTGCTGGCTTTTCCCCATACCTAGAATGTACTACTTCCTCACATTTATTTTCTAAAATTCCTTTCTTCTTGTAAGATGACAGGTCAAATGTCATCTTCTACAAGAAATCTTTTTTCAACTATTAGTGCCTTCCCCCAATTTTATCTTTGTATTCTTTTTATATGTTTAATATTGTATGTGTATTGATCTTCTGATAGGTGAATAAAGGTAAACTATTTGAGATCCTTTCATTCTTTGAATTTATATTCCCTGAACCTGGAACAATGCCTTATATCTAAGTGCTTAATAAATACTTCTTAATTGATTTATTGATTCTCTCACACTCAAACACATTTTGTATTCCAGATTCACTTGTGTCTCCTCAGGTGATTAAGTAAATTTGTTAACAGTCTCTCATTCTGTTTTTCCATGCTATCCTAGAAATTCTAACAAAGGCATCAGACTCAAAGCTCAAGGGCTGGGTCAGATTAAAATGTATTTGGGAAATATTTAAGAATTTAAAATGCAACACAACATAGGTAATCTGAAATTGTGGTTTTCTAAATCAATATGCATTTCTATTTGAGCATGATTTTCCTGACAGGTCAATATAATTTAGGAGCCTAAATATAGGCCTTCTCAGAAAATGGTAAGTAGATATCCCAGCAGATAGAGAACTGAATTTGGAGTCAGAAGACCTGTTTACTTGTAGCCAAAAACACTGGGGGGAAATCACTTAATTACTAAATACTTCAGTTTCCTCATGTGTCAAATGAGGACAATAATAATAATAATATTAATAATACCTACCTCCCAGGCTTGTTTTGAGGATTAAATGAGATATTTTTAAAATGCTTTGCAAAATTTCAAGGGTTCTATGAATGCTAGATATCAATAATAATAGCTATTACCATTATTATTGATTATTAAACTTACAACTATATAATGACTGTAATTATGTCATGTATAATGTTATACATAATTAATTATGATAATTTAATGAAATAATGAAATAAGCTATAATAATAATTGCTAGTAACAATGCTAACACTTCTTATTGTAACTCATTATATTCTTTATTACTCATTTTCTTACTCTTTCCAGGCTTTCTAGATCATTCAGTGGTCTTCAATTTTTTTTTAATCAAACATCCCTGTAAACAAAAAAAGTTAAGTATACCCCTCAAAAGTTTACTTTTTATTTATAAAGTATATACAAGTACTATTTTACTAAGATACTTTGTACCTTGTAATGTACACAAAGCAGAAATTTGAAAAATTAAAGATGAAATACATGATGATTTAAATACCAATAATATAGATATTTTAGCAAGAGCAATTTAATTGAATAATTTATTGGGTTTTTTAATCTTCCCTTAATAATTTGCAACAGAAATTCAAAGTTGTTCTAAGTTCAGTTTATTTTATTACTCAGTTTTAATGGCTGCAATACCTAAAAGATACTTCACCAAGATTTATTAGATCCAAATGCAAATCTATGGTTTCTCTCACTAAAACGGGATGTTCTTTTTTTTTTTCAGTCCAATAAACAAAGTATGCAAAGATTTTCATTGGAAGTATTTCCTGACATAAATCACTTGTGGTGACATGAATCAAAAGATGCTATATTTTTTAACAATGGGGTTCAGAATGCCACAGTGTTAACAAAGAGTTGTAAAAATCATTTAAAAGTCTTTGGAAGTTTTTTTTAAGTTAGAATATTATTTCCGAGTAAGTGTGCAGATGAGTTTTATTCATGACACATATGTTGTTTCAGCAACAAAAATATACAATATTAAAAAATATTTCCAAATATGCATTTTCAAAATTTTCTCCATAACAAATTTCTTTTACAGAGAAGTTACTTTCTCATTCATTGTTAAAAATCTCATCTTTTAACTTATAAAAATAAATCAGTTCTTTATATACCTTGGATGTGAGATCTTTAACAAAAAAAAGTTTTTTGCAACTTTTCTCCTCAGTTACCTCTTTTCCTATTAATTTTAGCTATTTTTTAGTTTGTTTCAGCTATTAGATGTTCCTGGAAAAACTTTTCAAAGGTTTCATTTCCAAGATACAGCGTTCAGTTCCTAGATCCGTGGGAATGGAAAAGAACCATTCCTCAATTGATAAGTGCTCAAATGATATGAACAAGCAG
Organism: Myrmecobius fasciatus; assembly: GCA_023553655.1. Classification (NCBI taxonomy): domain Eukaryota; kingdom Metazoa; phylum Chordata; class Mammalia; order Dasyuromorphia; family Myrmecobiidae; genus Myrmecobius; species Myrmecobius fasciatus. The sequence goes on from JAJPUD010002942.1 coordinate 176,978, forward strand.
TTACTTTTTACAATAGGAAGAAACCTCAAAAGAATATTCTTAAAATATGCTCATAAAATCATAAGATAATTTAGAAATGGAAAGATACTTAGAGACTATCTAATCCAACTCCTTCATTTTATAGAAAAGGAATTGAGTGAAATTTTATAAACATTGAGTTAAGTATTGTCTAACTTTAATTAGCCCTGAGGGAAAAATAGATGTTTGTTTTCCTATTTTAGATGCTTAGTTTTTAAATGCCTAGCTATTCATGATGATTTGATATTTTTAGTTAATATCTCAAAGCCCAATATGCATACTCTTTCAGCAAAGTTTAGTGTTGATGACAATTTAAATATATTTTTCAAATAGTCCTGATAAGTTCACACTTTTGGTCAAATATGATTATTTTGTTGTTTTAAACATATAATGTGGCTTCTGGAGAGCTTGTACTTGATACGATAGGAAAAGTTTCACCTCTACCATTTTCTTGTTAACTTGTGCTAAGCATTGTTAATGTTATTTTTGAATTGTGGTTTCTTTGCAATGATCTCGTGGGGGATAGGCAGTATGTATAATAATTAGTAAACTAGTCTTAGAGTCAGAAAGATTTGAATTCCATGTTGTTTCTCTGACATATACTTGCTACATAAATTTTTCACTTAATTTCTTAATGAGCCCATGTAACTCTCTAAGATGTATAATTTGCAGAAGATGCACACCTATATTGGTAAAGGATGTGCCTTACTGGCAGATTTTTCCACTAATGAAATATATATATCAACTAGACATACATAAATATCAATGTGTCACAATACAATGAAATCAAATATACTACTAAAGGTACATCTCTAGCTTCTTTCCCCCTTCTACCCACCCCTCTACCTTTCATCAAGGGAAATTCCTGAAAGAAGGGGAAACAAGAAATTGGGGCTGGAGATCACCACTCTGCTCTCTTCAGAAAGAAAGGAGATAACCAGGCTAGAATTATATCCAAGTGATCTCCTAACTATTGTTAGTCTAGAGATGCAATCAGGTTTAAGCTAATTTCTGATCCCTTTTTCATTAATGGGGAGAAAAGAGGATGCAAGCTCTATATTCAAGGCTTGACTGCTTTCCCACCAAATATCGATTCCACAAAAAATACACAGAGCAATCAGAGAAAATCCATTTATCCGAATCAGTAGCAAAACAAAATACTGGAGAATATAGGAGTGCATACAAAGTGAAGAAACTCTTCCACTGGGAGCAAAGTAACTTCGTTCATGCAGATCTCACTCATGAGGAAATTCCCTGAAGTCTCTAGATTAGCAAACTGGGGATAGGAATATTATAGAGACTATATCCCCATTTTTATTCTTTTTAAGTTAAAAATGGAAATTCTAATATTTTCTTTCCACTTCTCAGTGGATCATATTAGTCACACCCTGAGAAGCCTATATCCCATTTTGGAGACCACCACACCAATCACTATTCTACCAACAACAGTAAATTCTTCTCACATCAGACTGTCACTCCTGTACTATTCTCTCACTCCACACTGATTCATTTGCTTTGACTACAACAGGACCATTCAGTCTACAACCTTCTTTTTTTTCTTTTTGCCCAGACAAGTTTGTCAGAGTCAATTCAAGTTTAGAAGCTTTTTCCTAATGCCTTTTATGCCCCATACCCCAGAATAATTGACAGCTATTTGCCCTAAAACTCAAATGCATAGCTATTCCTCTTCTCCCAGAATACCTAATGCTTAGCAATCATTATGCATATTTCTAACACAATTATCTCAAGGGAGCAGGTGTGGACTATACAAGTAGCAAGGACTATTATATAATCTGAACTTGCTTTGTAAACATTAAAACCCCAATAAACATCACAAATATCGTATAGCTAATAACTGGATAACAAAATTAGCATCTATATAGTCATGTACAATATTCAGAAATAGCTTTCATGGTCCCTGTTAATCTCTGAGTAGATATAAAATGACAGTCACTTTCCAACATATATCCCCAAAGTTCTAATATTAGAGTTACACTTAGTGTTCTGCTCTCACCCCCTCTCTATTCTAGATATAATTAGTCTTACATATGCTATAAGTTCCTGACATCACACATCTAACTGTACTGATAAGTAAATTCAAGTTTTAGTTTCTGCTTAGATGTTATTTCATCTAGTCCATTTTCCAAACTTTTCATTCACTGATGTATCTTTGAAATTTTCCCTTTCAAAAATGTTCATTATTTTTCATTGGCAAGGCCACACTTAAAGCCAAAACTTTATAAAACTTCACCCCTAAGAGCCCAACATTAACCTCCAGCTCCATGATTCCCCATTACTAACCTCTCTCAGTTCCAGACTTTAAATTTGCTTTTAGAGATTGCCTAGGATTGGGTTGTGGTCTCAAATAAGAGCAATTAGTTTCTGGTTAAAACTTTGCCTACATTTACCTAACATGAGGGAAGGCAGAATGAACTTGGAGTCATAGAATCTCCATTCCATACTATCTCCTTGACTTTATAAAAGTCAGTCTATAGCTCCAAACTTCTGTTTCCTCATCTATAAAATGAGTGCATACAACTGTTGTTTGAAGATCCTTCTCTCAGCTCTAGTTCTATGATCCTGTTAAAAGAATGTCAATGTTTGGAGGGGAGGAAAAAGAGGGGTGTTTGACATTGTTTTTTATAAATTCCTTTTCATTTTAAAATACTATAGTGCTAAGGTTTGCTAGTATGGCACAGTGTAATGGAGAAATTAAATAAATTTCCTGAAGTTTACACCACAAATAAAAACTTAACCTCTCGATATCCTTCTTATTAATGTGTCCCAGTAGTAATATACAGAGGAATAAAGAATTCTTCCATCAGATGCATGGAAGATGAATGTCAACCACAATAACTTCATAAGACCTTTAAAACTGGGGGCTAACACTTCTGGTATTATTAGAAATATTGATTTTTTTTTAATGTTCAAGAAGTTACTCCTTATTTCTGTGAATTTCTCTGATAAGGTTCAAAAATCCTTCTCAGATGAAGGGTTATTGAAAAACTAAAGAAATACATTGAGTCTGAAATGTAATAACATTATCATTCAATACTGTCATAGAATTTAGCATTTGAAGTAGTCTTTGTCATTTGGAGGAGTGGAAAATATATTCATTGAAAGTCAAAATAGCTGAGTAGCAATCCCTAGTTTGTTGCTGAACAGTACACGATGTTCTGGATCTCATTTGCCTCATCAGCAAAATGGACTTAACACCTGCATACCAACTTCACAGAATTTTTGTGAGGACTAATTTATTTAATGCACATGGAGGCATTAGGCAGTCCATTAGATGATATATTAATGTAAGGCAATATTCGTGATACTGGGGAAATTTTACTTATCAAAGCAATCAAACAGGCAATTAATCAGAAAAGGAAATTTTTACAAATAGAAAAAGAAGAAACTTGACATGGAGCCTTACCAAGAGGAAGCTGTATTCAAAATCTTGTAAATATATTCAGTTGTACTGCAATAATTAAAAAGAGTGATAAATGCTACCATGTGTCTGGACCTATTCCCGAGGCTTATTCAAAGAATTCACAGAAGTAACTGGCATTTGGTTTGGGAAAATTTTGAAGAATGTGCTTGGAGAATTCTACAGATGAGAGAGAGGACAATAAATTTCCAGCAACGAAATAGAAATCCCTTATTTAGAAAAAAGAAAAGAATGGATTGATGAAGTCATCAAATATGGTGCAGACAGCCTAGCATCTTGCAGATTATACAAAAACCAAGGGACAGCATCTGTCTCTTCTTGATGGACTCTAAATGCCTAAAGCTGGTCATATTCTCAAATATCATTAAAATCTGAAATAACAATAACATTTATATTGTTTTAAGTTTTACAAAGCACTTTACATAATGTTATTTGATCCTCACAGCAGCTCTATAAGGCAATCCCAACTGGATCCAAAAGCTAACGTTTTCCTTTGGCCTCATTAACATTATGTTTTAAAGTCAATTGGCTCAGACTGCTCAAAAACCTCTCCCTTCACAAATTTTCACAGCCAGCATTTCTGATAAGTCTCATTTCCAAAATATATAAAGAATTGTGTCAAATTTATAAAAAAAAAGTCATTCCCCAATTGATAAATGGTCAAAGGATAGAGGACAAAATTAAAGCCATCTATAGTCATATGAAACAAATGCTCTATATCACTCTTGATTGGCATCAATTGCAAATGCAAATTAAAACAACTCTGAGGTATCACTTTAGAGGATGACAGAAAAAGATAATGATAAAAACGTTAGAGGATATCTATGTGAGAAAACTAGGACACTAATGCACTGTTGTTAGATTTGTGAAATGATACAACCATTCTGGAGAGAATTAAGAACCATGCCCAAAGGACTATCAAAATGTGCATACTTCTTTGACCCAGCAGTGCTACTATGTCTGTACTACTACTATATCTGTATATCCCAAGAAAATCATAAAGGAGGGCAAAGGACCCACATGTGCAAAAAAAAAAAAAAAGAGACAAAGCAGCATTTTTTTATGGTAGCAAAGAATTAGAAAGTAAATATATGCCCATCAACTGGGGAATGGCTGGACAAGTTGTGGTATATAAAAATAATGGAATAGCATTGTTCTACAAAAAAATGATGAACAAAATGATTTTAGAAAGATCTGGAAAGATTTACATAAATTGATGCTGAGTGAAATAAGCAGAAGCAGGAATACATCATGCACAATAGCAACAAAAATCCATGATTATTAACTATGAAAGACTCAGTGTTTCAGTGATCCAAGGCAATCCCAAGGAACTTTGGATAGAAAATGCCATCTGTATCCAGAAAAAGAACTGAGACTGAATGTAAATCAACACATGGTATGTTTATTTCTTTTTTTCTGCCTTTTTTCCCCTTCTCCCATGATTTTCCCTTTTATTCTCATTTTTCTCTCCCAATATGATTCATAAAGCAATGTATATTAAAATAAATAAATAAGAAACTAAATTAAAAAAATAAAATAAAAGCTTTCTCCCTTGCCAAAGGCCTGCAGAGATGTGGGCCACAGGATGGAACATGGGTAACAGGGAAAAAGAAGGGAAGGAAGGGAAAAGGAGGAAGGGGAGGAAGGAAAGGAAGATCAAAAGGCTATGTGTTTCCAGGCTTCTGAAAGGTTTCCCTAGATATTCCATATCCTTTTCATCACTATTAACAAGCTCTCAGTAATCATAAGATGAAATTTGTTTCTCCTGAAAGATAAATGAAGAGGGTCAAATATCACTACTCATGAGAGCACTTGCTTCTTCTCATGTTTGCCTATAAAGGCAAGTTCATTTACTTCAGGGTCTATTGAGGTTAAAAGATTTACTGTAAGGAAGTTGTAATTTAAATTGCAATTGTTAAGAATGGATTGAAATTCAATGGGTATATTTGAAAAACTAGGATGAAAAATAACAACACTAATTGGACTGATCCTCCTGCTTTGAGGAAGTCAAGATATATGCTTGACAGGTAATTAATGTAATGTTGTATAAAAGGAATGAAATCAACAGAGAAACCATACAGAATACCAAGAACAGAAGAGCTTATGTTTCTCTTCCCTCTTTTGTTATTTTCTACAGAAAATCATATGGTAATAAAACTGATATCAGTGAAAATCCAGGGAATTCAGAAAAAAAGGGGAGTACTTTTTAGATTCAACATTCTTAGTATAATTGTTCTATTACATATACTGTATCAATGCACTATATCTTTCCACTAAGGTCCCACTCCAAAGCTTTTTGGAATAGAGATGACCATGGGTTTTCCAAGGCTATGACAATGGAACTCAGGCTCACTTGAAGAGGAGAATGTAAAAGTTTTGATCTATCAACTAAGACCTAGCCTAACTAAATACAGAATACTTCTAAGGAAAGAGTCAGCCACTAGTTGGTTGCAACTAGTGAAAAAAAAAAAGTGCAAAAAAGTACACTGTAATTCAATCTATTGGTATCTGCAAGGAGTTGTAAATTGTAATCAAGTGAGATAATATACATAAGGCACTTTTAAAGTGTCACTGTGCTATATAAATGCTAGCTATTTTGTTGAGAGAAGAAATATCAGACAGAGATATTACCTATTCTTGAATTGAAATGAATATGGCATAAATGAGCCCAGAAGTCATGGAATATTATACCTAGAAGGGACAAATAGCAAGGTAAATAGGGTGCATGACTTCAAGTCAGGAAGAATTGAGTCCAAGTATTACCTTGAATACATATAGCTCTATGATCTTGGGCAAGTCAGTTAACATCTGCATTTAATTGTATTATTTATAAAATGAGGGTGTTGAGCTCAATAGCCATTAAGGTCTCTTTAATACTGGTTCTAAGATCTTAGAAAGCAACTAGTTCCATCCTCTCATTTTTCAATTACAGAACCTCCTTAAGAGGAATTATATCCCATACAATGATACAGCTATCATTTTCCTGGGGGTGATTATAGTTAACTTTTTTGTGAGAACTTTTTAATATTCATAGCCTTCTTATCCAGGCCAACATCTGTCTTAATTATTAGAGTGCACAAAACCATATCCTAGGCCATTGCTCCTGATTTTTAAAGGGAAATATGATTTTTTTCAATCATTAAAAGTTTTAATTCAGTCATGCAGAGGACAATCCTACCTGTTCTAGATTTTGCTTATCTAAGTAGGATGGGAGATGGACAACACATTAATTGTCCCTCAAAATTTTCTTTTCCCAACTAAAGAACTTTTCAAAGAGGGAAATTATCTCCTTTACAATACTGTAAAATACTCATTTTAATCCTAGTACACTCCCATAGTGCCACTCGAGGCCCAGGATGAAAGAGATGAAGATTCCAGATTAGTGTGTAGTGCCTGTGGGATTTTAATGAAATACATACAAATTAATGAAATACAATAAATTATAAGAAACAACCCTCTAATGTTTTCCAAAAAATTGATAAAAAAAACTTATCATAGGGAAATCATTGAAAATCAAAGAAAATAGAAAGAGGCTTTGACCCAGATGAGAGGTGAAAGTGGTAGGAAGGGGGGGGTGGAATCAAGGATTGAGTATGCATTATATTCCAGTAAATAGGTCTGCTTAGATAAAATGTACAGCCTATTTGTGGTGATTTTCTTCAATGTGGGCATGGTCAAATTTTCTTTCCACAAAGAAGAACAAGCTCTTTTATTCTCCATTTCATTCTCAAGTAATAGTAATCTCAACTTTACCTTAGTATTCTGAGATAACATGCTGAGGAAATGGCCTCAAATAATGAGCACTGGGGGGTCAATGAAATACTGTTCATGTTTACACTACCATACAGGCACAGACAAAAGCCTCACCACATCAGCAGCAGTCTGTTCATCTGCTGATTTTCTCCAATACAGTCCCTACCAAGGGACAATAACAAGGGAAAATAACAAAGAGCCAACTAAAAAGATATGCGACAATGAAGGATATGAACAGTTATTGTGGTGGCTTTTTTTTAGGCTACAATATGTTCATATAGTGCTGAAATTCATGAATGCAAGTAAGAATAATTCATGAAGATGGCATTTCAAATCTATTAGGAGTATGAGCCAAAAAATAAAGAATCCAAGTAAGCCAGTGAATTGAAGGAAGCCTGACTCCCCAAGAGTAGCCTTGAGAGTAGCCACTAGTCCATCGACTAAGAATCAGTCAGAGTTCATAATGGGCAGGGAAGAAACATGGTAAATATGACATATCTGTTTACTACCCATGAACTACCTAGTTAAAAAAAGAAAAAAATCCCAAGTTAATAACACTAATTTCTACCAGATCTCTGAAGTAGCTCTAAATCAAGATTTCTAGATCATCTTTTAACAGATCTCCTTGAACTACAACTGGTCAGTAAATATCAGTTTTTCATGAATGGTGTTTAATTGAGTAAATGCTTTTAAGCAGCATTAAATAAGAAGAAAAACCCTAGTCTTGCCTTCTGTAAGTTATTCACAATGTTCTATGTTCTCCATAGCACTTTATACAGGTCACCGTTGTTGCTGAATTGCTTTAGTTATGTTCTATTCTCCATGACCCCATTTTTAGCTTTTTTAGTAAAAAAGGAAAAATAAATAAAAACAAAAAATAATGAAACTCAATAAAGATAAAATATGGAATATGAGGACAACATTCAAATTGAATAAATGCAAGGTGATTAACAAATGGCTATAGACCAAAAAAGTATAACAAAAACTAGGAATATTTGAGAAAAATAGGGACCATGAATCATTGTAATAATACTGTTTTGTTTAAGTCTTGGACAGGCTCAAAAGCTGGAAAGGTTTGTTGGCCCCATATTTATATAAAGAAATGACACACCAAAATATTCTTCTACACTGAAAGATTAAATTTATTTTTCTTGACATCAAATAGTGCCCCTGATTTCCAAAAGGAAAAATTGTCTTTATTAACAAAAAGTTATATTAGAAACCATAAAAAGCAGTCTACTCTATTAACCTTCTTTAAGTGTCCCAATTATCAGACAGGTGATCTTTCTAATAGATAATAACAAGATTGACAACAGCAAAGCAAGAAGCTATCTGTTGAGATTATACATATATAACCTATATCAGATTACTTGCTGTCTTAAGGAGGGAGGAGGTAAGGAAGAGAGGGAGAAAAAAATTTAGAACTCAAAATCTTAAAAAAAAATGAATGTTGAAAACTAGCTTTACATGTAATTGAAAAAATAAAATACTATTGATTTTTTAAGTTGTTTATTGAAATACCATCCTCCATTTTATAGAAACTGGGCAATATGTATAATCCAAACACTGATGGTGTGAAATTCTATTCAACAAACATTTATTAAAAATCTACCATATGTAGAGCAATAGGCTGGGGGGAGAAAGGGGAATGAGAGGGAGTGGTAGAAGATATAATAAAATTTACTAGGATTATGCCCTTATTGGCAGAAGAATATGATGCAAAATTAATTTTGATAAACATGATAAGTTCAGTCATGCTATGTATGTTCTAGGGAAGAAAGGAACATACCCCTTAAGAGCATTAAGCTTTGAAAAATCCCTAGACTGTACTTTAAATTCTGGTCAGTTCTGGAATTTCAGATCCCTTGGTAATAACCTCTCTTTCCTAATGGGTTCAGGAAAGAATTTCTGAAATAGGTAATATTTGGTAAGAATAGTGTTCTTTAGTCTTCCCTAAAATTTGCAATTTAAAAAAATTTGAAATGCTTTTAGAATACTTTTAGATAATAGTTTGATATCAACAGTTAAGTTTAATTATATCCATTTTTAAATTATTTATAAAAATATAAAAGGTAGTATGACAAATGTTTTTCTTTGTTTAAAAAAAAAAAAAAAAGAGTGGTACTTCAGAAAGTTTGACAATTCATTCACTATGAGTAGGCCCAAGATAGACTCAGTAAAATCCACCAAGTTCAGAGAAAGAGAAGTGCAAGAACAATAAATAGATGGAACCTTAGGACTAACTTGATTGAGTAAATTTTTACTAATCCCTTAGACTGATCACTCAGTGTGGTCATCCAAAGAGAGATAGCACTGGGGAAATAGAGATCTTTCTCAGCACTTTTGCTCAGTGGTATAAATTGAACACAAGACTGCTCGATTCCTAATTTTTCTTGATGAATGAGGTCGGTTTAGTGGCTAGCAGTGCCACCTGGTGATTAGATAGCACAAGGAGCAATGTGAACAAAGGCATAGAGTAAGGAAAGTAAGAGATATGAACCAAAAATGAGTCCTGTTTAGGTGGAGTATAGAGATGGAGTTTCCTAGAAACATGTGAGGAGACCATCTGCAGTTACAGGGCAATCAGTTTTATGTTAGTCATTACCTGGCAATTGCTGGCACAGACACTGACAGAAGTGGTTCAATCATTTCAATTCATGTCTCTTCATGACCTCATTTGGAATTTTCTTAGCAAAGATACTGGAGTAGTTTGCCATTCCCTCCTCCAGCTCTTTTTACATATGAGGAAACTGAGGCAAACTTGATTAAGTGACTTACCTAAGGTCACACAACTAGTAAGTGCCTGAGGTCAAATTTGAACTCAGGTTTGCCTACTCCAGGCATTCTGTGCACTATGGCACCATTTAGCTGACCTAAAATGATAGAAGAATCTTTACTTAGTTCCCTCTTTAATTACTAGTCATCTGAGAGGGGGAAAAAAGATAGAACCCTCTTTTATTTATACTTTCAACCAATCAAAAAATTCTACAAGCATCTATTAAGTGCTTACTATGGACCAGATATTGTGCCAGATGCTGAGGATACAGAGACAAAAGCAAAATACACTACTGGTGTGACCCAGAGTGACATCAATGATGTCTTGAACAGTGGGTGTGGTGGGCAGAGAGAAATTGAAGCACTGATAAAAATTATTCCCTGGAGCTGGCAAAATAGGTTTGGTCCACATGTAAATTACATTCAAATGAGAAGCAACATACACAAGTATAGGTTATAAAAACATTTACAGAGTAGGTACGAAGTAACCTTGCTGGGGGAAAGAGATTGAAATTGAAGAGATCTCAATAAAAAGGTGATTCTTAGACTGAATTGTAAGGGACCCCAGGAATTCCAAGAGGCAGCAGCAAGGATGAAGTTCATTACAAACATGGGAGCCAACCAAGAAAAAAGTTAAAATGAAGAGGAATGGAGATAAATGTGTGAAGAACAAAGAAAATCATTTTTCTAGACTATAGTGTCCATGGAAGAAAGTAATTTGTTTGGAGGCTCAAAAGTTATAATAGGACCAAGTTGTAAAGACTTTGAAATCTCAAACAGGTAAGTTTATATTTGATCCTGGATGTAAAAGGAGTTCCCTGGAGGTACTAAGTAGGAGAATGGCATAGTCAAAGAAAGTGTGTGGAGAGTGAGTTGGAGTGGAGAGACGAGGCAAGGAGGGTATTTAAGTAGTTAATTAAGAGTGTTATAATATTGTCCATGTGAGAGGTGATCCTCGAGGGTCTGAAAGAGGTAGCGGCTAGATAAGTAAAGGAAAAGGGTCATGGGAAAGAAATATGATAGGGGAAAAATGACAAGATCACGTGACTGATTGTTTATAAAGGAAGAGGAACAGGGAGTAGTCTAGGATGGCACTATTGGTGTAACCCAGGGTGACATCGTTCGTCTGGAGTGGTGGGTGTGGAGGTCAGAGAGAAGCTGAAGCAATTATTCCCTGGGGCTGGCAGAAAGAAGGCTCGGATAATCCAGATCAGTTCAATTCCCAGGTCCCACCCTCTATGGAGGTAATCCAGTCAGAAATCCTAGTCAGGACAAGTCCCTGAGGCTAGATTTTCTCTATAAAAGCATTTAGCCCCACGGCTTTGCGGCTGCCTCCCTCAGGGTCCTTTGGCCATTGCGATCTGGGCTTCTTTCCCTTTTCTCCTCTCCTATGCCGCATGTTGTCTACCCCTACTCTGCTTCATAACCCCATTTCTCCTCCTTATAGCTAACTCTTTTAGGGTGATATAGCCCTACCTCATGGGGTGTTTCCTTTCTCCTGGCCAATTGTGAATTTCACTAGGGAACTGGCCCTTTCCATCATTAATTACTAAAATCCCTTTCTTGCTAACTGTATGTTCTCCTGCTCTATTTCATATTTACCATTCCTGGTGTCTATTGTACCATTTATTTTATGTGTAACCTCTTCCCCTAAATAAACCTACCTTTTGCCTAAGAGAATTGGGAATTCTTCACATGACTAACCCCCAATTTTTGGTGCTTCTCCTAAAGCACATCGTCTGGCGCCTAAATAACATTTGGTGCTACATCAGCCCCATCAACAGTGATGCACTGGACAGAAATAAGGAGGGTTGGGGGTAAAAGTAACGAATTCTGCTTTGGATACACTGAGTTTGCTGTGCCTAAAGAGCGTCCATCGCAAAATGTTTTTAGACAGTTAGCGATTTGGGATAGAAACTCAGAAAAGAGGCTAGGATGGAAAGATAGATCTTTGCAGACAGTAAAAATGCCAGAGTACTTCACATAGTAAAACAATTCAAGGAACATCCAGCAGAGTGGAAATAAACTCTGAAATGCGACGAGCTGTGCATGGGGCAACAAGAAGGAGAAGCCGAGGAAACTTTACTTTCTAAATGTGGCCAATTAACAATCAGGTCAAGCCAGTCTATCTTGAGCAAAGTTATCACATGCTTTGAGCCCGATCCAGATTGAAGCAAATTTCACTCACCTGCTGACTGATGGAAATGACGGACTCTGGGGAGCAAGCTGAAAAATCAATTATTCACATCGCCTCCTTAGCTGCCTCCTACGCAGCTCACAGCGACAGCACTAGGGAAATGGAGATGGGAGGTTTGTTTTTAACATGCACTTCTCATTTCTCTGGCCACCTAGCTTGACAATAGCAAAATCAATAGGCTTGAAGATCAAAATCTTCAAGCTATAGAAGAGACAAATAAGTTGAGCCCTTAATGCATTCCAAACACCTGGAAATCTGTCCTGGTCTACTGCCCTTCACTTCTTACAACTCCAGTAGGAAAGGGAGGGGAAGAATCTAACCTCCATTTTCCTTTTCCCCATTTCTGCTTCTGATCGCCTTCTTACTACAGGCTTAAGTGCCATCAAAGTGAGTGTTATGCCATCCTCCTTATCAAGTAGCATTTAAAAATAAGTAGATAAGTAGAGATAATGAAAGACCTCTCTGCTATTTAAAAAAAAAAAATTGCTTCATAATCACCTGGGTTTCTTTCTTTTTTTTTTTTTTTTTTTCCCTTGCTGGCCTGAGAAGTAAATCCTCTTCTGGGATCCAGCATTGACCCTAGCAAAATTAAATAGGTTAGAGGAGGAAAATGAGAATAAAGAAATGTTGGGGAAATGTCTTTTGCAGTTTCTCTTGCATTTAGGAAATAAGAAAGCCAAGAAGATTTTTGCCAAATCCTTTTTTATTTTTCTTAATCTAAACCAAGTCAATTTAGCAATTGTAACCCACCCAGGGATGCCATACTGACCTAGTCTGGGCCTGAGAGAGAGTCATGCTAGTGACTTTTTAAAAAGGAAAGATCCGAGGGAAGTTTTAATGGCAGAGAGTGGTAAATCATGTCAGTAATATGTCAGGCTCTAGCCACCTGCTCACCCTTTGCATACCATTTGCTTTTCAAGTGATTGTGATGAAAGCCAAGCAATATTACCTTCTTCTATTAAAGGAACAGAGATAAAATCAATATATCATTTGATCTCCAGCCAAATTAGGGAAAAGGGAGGCTGCAGACAATGTAGGGGGAAACCGAGTCAATTCTGCTACCTATCAGCTGAGACAAACTATCTGGCTTTTCGGAGAGGCATCAGGAGTCCTATGTTTCTGGTATTCATCAATAAAGTTCTAATGGCCTCTAAGTTTATGAATGAAAACTCTTTCGCAAGAAGAGAACTTCGAGAAACTTACCCTCTCTGCTTATTAGAGAGATTGAAAGGGGAAGTCCTATTCTTGGATACCTATAATGATTTGAGATTGAGATACTAGTACCTAGATGGCATAATAATAAACAGTCATCTGATTTTAAATCATTGAGTTCCTAGTGGAGAATAACAGATAGGTTGATGGAGATATCCACAGTGCCCTCTGGTACAAGTAATTCATGTGGTATGTTCTAATTTATAGGCGACTCATAACCTCTCTCAGGTCTATAGAACAACAGAAAATCAACTCTCACTGAATCCCTAGATCTATTTATTCTAGTTATGTCCCAATCTTTACCTCTCACCAAAGCTGATACCTATCTTCATCCTCTTCCATTAAAGCATATGAAGGCATAAGTAGAGATTTTCTTTTTCTTGAACATCCTCCATAGTCTTGTACTTCTATACAGAAAGAAAAAAAAATAGTAGCTAATAGTTTGCTAGGTAGAGTAAATATCCCAATCTTTTCTTATTTTCTCTCCTCCATATATTTTCCTGTAATTTATTGTTCCTTTTATATACCTCTGATTATCAATTTTATCATATGCATACATACCCACCTTTGTGCTTCTGTTTACAATAGCTAGATAATCCAGTGCAGTGAAAAAGAGCATTAGATTCAGAGTCAGAAGTCTTATGATCAGAAGCTGCCACTAATTAATTATATGACTTTGGACATAATTCCAGTTTTATTAGGGGAAAAAAATAAGATCACTAATATATTTCTGCTTAATTACAATACAAGCTTACTATAAGATAAAAATGAGTTAAAAATATAAAATTCCTTAGTAACCTACAGAAAAATTATTGGGTTTCTTTGTTTCTTCCCTTTTTTGCTTTTGCCTGCATCTTTGATTTCACCAATGTAGGAAAATCCTCATGTTCCACTTCTTTCATGCATATACAAAGAACTAAATACATAAGGGCAGTAGTAGATAAAAATGATAGAGAGCTAGACCTAGAATCTGGAGGACTCATATTCTTGAATTCGAATCTAGACTCAGACACTTATTAGCTATGTAACCTTAGACAAGTCACTTAACCCTCTTTGCCTCTATTTCCTCATCCGAAAAATGAGCCTAGAGAAGGAAATGGCAAACCGCTTCAATATCTTTTCCAGGAAAATCCTAAATGGGGCCATGGAGAGTCAAACAATAGCAACAAAAACAGATAAGATAATTTTCTATTTTTTTAATTTCACATTCCATTAGAGATTCCCTTTCTGAAATTATAACCATGTATTCTAGGAGCCATACTTCTTAATGATTGGTATTTTTATTCTTAGAGTTTAAACTTCTTTCTCAAATCTAGATCAATTCAACACTACCTATTAAAGCAACCATATATAATTAATTTTTAAAACATTTTAATGGTCTTTAATAAAACAAAATTACTTTTGATAATTATAGCAGTGTATCCAAGATATTTCGATCAATAAGCATTTATTAACCACCTACTATGTACCAGATACTGTGCTAAGCACGAGGGATACAAAATTAAGGAAAAAATAATCCCTGCCCATAAGGAGCTTAAAATCTAAAGGAAGAGACAGCATAAGAACTAATATATACAAAACAAACTATATACAGGATAAATAGAAAATAATGGAAAGTGGAAAGGCACTAGAAATAAGGTGGATGAGGAAAGATTTTCCATAGAAGGCTTAATTGGGATTTTAGTTGGGACTCATAGGAAGGTAGGAAGATCAATAGTTGGGAGAGCTTTCCAGGTATGGGAGACAGCTCAGAACTGAAAGATAGAAGAATATCCAGGAATATACATCCAATATGGATGGAATATCCAGTAATCCATGGAATAACCAGGAAGCCAATGATTTCAAAAGTACATGTCAGGGATTAAAGTATAAGAAGATTGGAAAGATAGGAAGAATCTTGATTATAAAGAGTTTTGAATGCCAAAGAGAGTATTTTGTATGTGATCCTGAGGACAAAAGAAAGTCACAGAGCCTGGGGGACTTAAAGAATGGTGTCCCCCTCTACAGCAATAGGGAAGAGGATGGGAGAAGGGGAGAGAGGGAGAGGGTTTAGGGAAAAAATAATAATAATGGGTTGAATTTTGTTCATATGTGATAAGGTCCTAGATGGCTGTGTGGGGTTAGCAGAGAGAAACGGGAACATTAATGGAATTGTTCCCTGGGGTAGGCAGGGAAAGGGCTCTAATAGAGATCAGTTTAGCTCTGTGGTTTCACCCTCTGTAGAGGTCATAAGCAGCCGAGCTATGTCCTATCAGAAATCCCAGTCATGTCCCTGATGTTGAAATTTCCCTATAAATCTGCTTATGAACCATGCCATCTCTGTTAAATCTCCTGTCTCATGGAGTCCTTCCTTCCCCCTTCTCCTCCACCCCGCCACCTAGTATCTCTCCTAACTTCACTATGTCTTATGGTATCTCTCATTTCAGATGCCACTTCTCCTCCTTATAGCTAAATAACTCTTTTATCCTTTTTAGGATTTAGCCTGCCAGCTAAGGGCATACCCCAACCTCATGGGGTATTCCCTTTCTCCTGGCTAATTATGAGTTCCACTAGGGAAGATGCCCTTTCCATCATTAATTTCTTGTTAACTATATACTCTCCCACTCTATTTCATATTGACCATTCCTGGTGTCTAATGCATACCTTCCTTTTTCTGGAACCTCTTCTCCTAAATAAAATTACCTTTTGCCAAAGAGAAAGGTCATAGTGAATTCTTTACATGACCAAACTCCCATCATCTGGTGGCTTCATCAGCCAAATCATATGGAATATAAGATGTCTGCTGGACATTCAATTCAAGATGTTGGGAAAACATTTGGAGATGTGAAATTGAAGATTAATGGAGAGTTTGGGGCAGGATAGTTATATTTGAGAATCATCAACCTAGAGATAATAATTAAATCCATAAGAATTGATGAAGTCCCCAAACAAAGTAGAATAGAAGGAAAAGAGAAGAAAACTTAGGATAAAATTTGGAAAGATAATTATGGTTAGAAGAAGTGTTCTGCAAGATCCAGCAAAGGAGATAAAGGAGTAATCTGATAAACAGAAGGAGAACCAGAAGTGATGTCCTAAAATTCTACAGAGAAAAGATTATCAAAGAAAGAGTGATAACTAATGGAGAGATCCAGATACCCAATTGAGGATACTGGTAGAAGAAGGGAAAAAAGTAAGGCTTTTATTCCTTCAATGTAATCCAGAAGTACTTGAGAAAATGAGCAGTCAGTCGCTATGTTTTTGTTTTTTGTTGTTGCTGCTGTTATTTTTTGGCAAAGCAATTAGGATTGTCACTTGCCCAAGATCACACAACTAATAAATGTTAAGTGTCTGAAGCCAGATTTGTACTCAAGCCCCCCTGGATCTATCCACTGCACCATTTAGTTGCCCCAATAGTTATGTTTCTTATAGGCTGCCCCCAGAATGTCATTCCTTATACTTCCATGTGTGGGTGAAGTCCTGAAGAGAGAGAGAAATCATCTCTATTTCACTCAAACCAATATTCTAATTGTTTACAATATTCTTTTTTAAAAGAATGTCACAAAAGTCAATTTGTGTGTGTGTGTGTGTGTGTGTGTGTATTCTGACTCCCTAACAGGCTATTCCTTATGTAGTCAACAGGTGGTACTGTCAGAAAAGTTGGGTAGAAATAAAACCTGAAGGAAAAAAAGAATTCCCTCTTTTCCCATCTTTCAAAGGAAAGATGCTCTCATTTAGTCTTTCCCAACTATTCCCTCAGCAGTCTTAGGAAGCATGATCTTTACAAGGGTCCTCCCCCATGAAGAGACTTTGAATTGCACAGAAAAAGAGTAATAAATGGAGTGAAATTTGCCTGAGGCACCTGCTTCATTCTGCCATCTAAATCTGTTTATGTAAGATTCTGCTGTCTAGGATAAATGGTCCTGAATTGCATAGTTGATCTTCTTCTACTTGGGAGTTTGTGAATTGTTAATAAAGTCAAAACTATAAAATCTCTCAAATTATTGCTCCAAGCCCCCAAATTAGGATTAAAAATATTTTAGATGTTGTTGATAAAAGAGCAAATTCCAGCCCATGTAGTTTGTTGGTACAAGTCATTCACTATCTCCTTCCATCACTCTTCTCTGCATGAAAATATTAACTTGTTCTTTTGTTTTTATTTTATTTCATATTGTTTATTTGAAATTTTTATGTTGTTTATTTGAAATTTATATACATCTAATTACAAATATGAATCTCAGAGAAATCATAGTGGTATGTTTCTGTGGAACAAAATCAAGAAGTATAAATAGCTTAAAGAATTAGAGAAATTTTTACAACCAGTGTTTCTAATAAAGGCCTCATTTCCAAAATATATAGAGAACTGAGTCAAATTTATGAACACAAATCATTCCTCGATTGATAAGTGGTCAAAAGATAAACAGGCAGTTTTCAGACAAAGAAGTTAAAGCTATCTATAGTCATATTTAAAAAATGCTTTAAATCACCAGTGATTAAAACAACTCTAAAATGCCACCTCATACATTTCAGATGGCTAATAGGACAAAAAAGTAAAGTGATAAATATTGGACAGGATGTGGGAAAATTGGAACATTAATGCATTGTTTATGGAGTTATGAAATATAGAGCAATTTGAAACTATGCAAAGTGCTATAAAACTGTGCATACCTTTTGACCCAACAATACTAGGTCTGTTATCCAAAGAGATTTAAAAAAGGGGAGAAAGGATTCGTGCAAATTGTAGCAGCTCTCTTTGTGGTGGCAAAGAATGGGAAATTAAGGGGATGCCCATTAACTGGGGAATGGATGAACAAATTGTGGTATATAAATATAATGGAATAATATTATTCTATAAGAAATGATGAGTAGGATTTCAGAAAAACCTGGAATGACTTACATGAACTGATACTGACTGAAGTGAGCAGAACCAGGAGAACATTGTGCACAGTTACAGCAATATTGTACCATGATCATCTTTGATAGAATTAGCTCTTCTCAGAAGTAGTGATTCAAGACAATTCCAAAAGACTCATGATGGAAAATGCTATCCACGAAGCATAAAGCATATCCAGAATAAAGCATACTATTTTCACTTTTTTTTTTGTTTTTTGCATTTTCTTTCTGGTGATTTTCTCTTTTGTTCTGATTTTTCTTTCACAACATGACTTATATGGAAATGTGTTTAACAAGATTTTACACATATAACCAATATCAGATTGCTTACCATCTTGGGGAGGGAGAAAAAATGTAAATCAAAATTTCATAAAAGTAAATGTTGGAAACTTTTAAAAATAAGAAAAAATTTAAAATAAATCTCTGCTATTTTCAGAGAGGAAGAGGGAAAGGAGAAAATTAAGCCTTCACTGATCCCCAAGGATCAAAAATAGTTCACAGCTTCACTCTATTTCAGGCACACCTGTCAAATGTCTTTTTTAATTATGTTTTGTCTTGTTTTAAATATAAGCTGAGATCACAATCTCTGGAACCAAGTCCATCATACCCAAAGTCCAATCTCTGAACTTGCATGGTTATGCAATTTCTCTTCCCACCATCTCGCCCCCCCCCATATACACACTTGGGTAGCATAATGTTACCCATCATGTAACACATTTTATCTTTCTCTTATAATCTAAAATATCTTGTCTCTGTATCTTCTTTCAAATACAGTGAAGATGAAAATGATTCAGCAATATCCAAGACAGGGGCAGCTAGTTGGTGCAGTGGATAGAGCACTAGCAAAAACAAAACAAACAAAAAAAAGCAACTCAAGACAAAAATACAAAATTGAATAAAGCTAAAAAGTACAGTCTTGGGGCAGCTAGGTGGCGAAATGGACAGAGCAGCAGCCCTAAAGTCAGGAGGATCTGAGTTCAAATCTGCCCTTAGACACTTAATACTTCCTAACTGTGTGACCCTGGGCAAGTCACTTAACCCCAATTGCCTCAGTCAAAAAAAAAAAAAAAAAAGTAGTCTTCAGCAATTTAGGACTGAAAGCAGTCCTAAATTGTTGCCAACTAACAAGTCAAAAATACAGCTGCTTCCCATGTTGAATGTTTTCAAGGCTCAAAGTACACTGGACTTCTTAGGAAGAATTAAGTAGTAAACAGAAGAAGACAACAAAGTGACTTATGCTATTCATTTTAAGAAAAAACATTAATATCAATTTTTCATCCATTAGAAGCTGAGATGTTATTTTGGAAGAAAAATGTTAGATACACAGAAATACATTTAGGCAGGTCAATTTAAACTTCAAAAACAAGAAGTAGGAAGGAGAGAGAGTATGTGAAGATTACTTAGCACCCCTCCAGTACAGAGACTATTTGTTATGCTCTGTTCCAAGAAGATAGTTAGATCCCTAGTTACAAGACTTAGAATTACTTTCCATATATGCAATTTGTATAATGTAATTAAGGCAAAAAGCTCACCCTCAATACCAATGAACAAACATTGACAATCTACAGTAGTATTAAGCTTTTGGAAAGTCATGTTTCAGTGGCATAAAGACATGTGGCAAGTTACTAGTTTCTTGGGCAAAATTGGAAAGTAGTTTAAAAAATGTATCTTTGGTGTTTCCCATCTCTAATCTCTTTTTTCTTTATTATTTTCAAAACTTTTGATGTGACATCATCTTCCCCAGACGCTCATGATTATTATGCTTTTCCCTAAATATCAAAAACCCTCCTACTATGGTATCCCTATGAATAGCCCTTCCTCTAAATGACCCCAGATGAGCTCTTCCTTTTCTTCCAAAATTATCATTCAATAGCAGCCTCTCATTCCTCATCTTTCTTGCTATCTCTGCAGAATTTAAAATTATATATCTCTCTCTTCTCTCTGAACAATATGGCACTGATTTCTCTCAATGTTCCTCCTACCTGTCTCAATGCTCCTTGGTCTCTTCTGTTCTCTATTGAATTATCTATATCTCATCACCTAACTGCAAGTATAGTCCAAGGCTTTGTCCTTTCCCCTCTTTTTCTGTATACTATCTCTCTCTCAATCTCATCAAATACCAAGGGCTTAATTATCATCCCTGTGCAGATGATTTTCAAATCTAAATATCCTGCCTAACTTTTCTCCTGATTCTCAAATTTCAAACTGTCAGAATCTCAAACTCAGCAGATCCAAAACAGAATTCATTATCCTTCCTTCCAAAGCCACCTCCCTTCCAAACTTCCCTATTTCTGTTGAAGGGATTACCATATTTCCAGTCACCAGGTCCACAATCCTGGAATCATTCTCCATTCTCCCTCAACCTCATATTCAATCTGTTGCCAGGTATTTTTAGTTATACTTTCACTTTTTTTGGCACCTATTCCCTTCTCTCTATTTATACACTTATACCCTAGTTCAGACCTTTATCACTTCTCTCTTGGACTGTCACAGTAACCTTCCTAATTGGTTTCCCTGCCCAAATCTCTCTCCATTCCAATCCATCCTCTGCAATCTGCCAAAGATATTTCCTAAAGTACAATTCTGATTGCTTTACTCTACTGTTCAAAAAATTGCAATGGCTCCCTACTGATTCCAAGACAAAATATAAACACTTCTGAAATTTAAAACTACAACCTGGCTTGAGTATGTCTTACAAAATTATTTTACATTTCTTCATCTGCTTTGTGACTCATTTACATGTCTTCTTCATATACAACATTCAACCTCCCATCTTTGTGCCTTTACACTGGTTCTCTATCATCTTTTAGCCTTTAAATAAGAACTTGCTGATCTTCCCTACCATATTTCCACACTGCACTCACCAAATTCATTTGCATTTACTTGTGTATATTTATGTTTTGTTTCTGTCCATTAGAATTTAGAATCTTTAAAAGCAGGAATAATTTCATTTTTTCTTTGTATCACCAGCATCACTGGCACATAGTAGACCCTTAATAAATGTTTGTTTATTGATTCATTGGCTAATTCTCCTCTCAAAATTCTATTGAACTATTTGATAAATGCAACTAAATAATTAATTCTCTGACTTATTTCACCCTTCCCAAGGTATATTTTCATTAAAAAAAAACAAACTTCTTAATTTTTAAGTAATGTAATATGTAATGAATATAGAATTTACTATTGCTGCCACCCTACCTTATGTTATTACTCCAGGTAAGGACAGTGAAGCTTTTGAGAGAAGGGATTCCCTGCCTCTAAGGCCCTCTTTTCAAAAGAAACATTTCCTTACTACTCTCCAGAAGTAAAGGAGAAAGTAAAACTGGTAAGAGCTATCTTCAGAGTTATCCAACCATGTCTCCTCAAACCATTTATGTTCTATCTCACATCCTTTCTTTAATTTTTGGTGATGTTTCAATAGAAGTATTAATTCCATAATTCTATTTTGTATTAAAGTCTCCTTTTTTAATAAAATTCAGTTATCAGATGTCAATTGCAATTCTTAGGCTCCTACTTTCTGTGGATACCTGCCATATAGTCAAAAATATATTCCCAATGTACTTTGGGTTCAGTGATTTTTTTTTAAAAATCCAGATTTTTAAAGTATCCCACTTTAAGTCTTAGTCCCAATCCTAACCATCAAGAGGAAAGAGACCAAAAGTTTTCACTATAGCATTCATTCTTATACAATAAGAGGACCCAGAGCCTGAAAAAAAGTTAACATACTTCTATAGGCAAACAATGTCCTTTGTAGAACAAAACTCTCTAGCTAATATCAAACTTATATTAAAGATTCTCAGGAACTGTTTTCAATTCTGGTATTGCTAGTCAGGTACCCAATAAAGAGTCAAATTTATTCCTTTTTTTTTTTTAAAAATGATTCTATCTAAAATTTCCCCACCAGAATTCCCTGCCTCCTTCCTGCAAATGATTCAGTTCCCCACTGATATCACCAGAAGAAGAGAGCAACCATCACAAAATGTTTTATATTGTGCGGCATGGTTTTTAAAAAGAAAGATTGGAAAACAACTCCTTTAAAAAAAAATCCATCAAAACCAACCTCTCAGCAAAATGCCGAATAGACTCAAAAAATAATGAGACCATTGCTGAATGAGGCAGATGGCTTGGCAACCCTAAAAGACTAACGGCATAGAAACATTCATTTGAGTTTTCATCTAACTTTACTAAATCAGTATGTGAATCCAACCATATGTCTTTCAATATTTCTTTTCCCCAAGATGTGAACAGTGTGGGTAAGGACCACTAACAAGGGGAGGAGGAAGTGGCAAACAGAAACTGGCATGCTGAAGTTAGCTCTACACAAAACCTTATGTATATCTAATTATTAGAAACCAGCTACACATCTCAAAGGCTCAAGCACTCATTTAAATAATTTCTTCTCTCAATCACAATAATAGAAAGATTCATAATTATTGCTCAAAGTTTTTCAGACTCTTAGCTAACATTTTAATCATATTGCAGCACTATTGATGCTACATAGACAAAATTAACCCTTCAATACATAAAACTAGGAAAGGAATAGTTTTCACTAAAAATGAATTTGTTGTGGGGGCAGACTAAGGAGAATGGATGAATGGATGGATGAAATAGCATTTATTAAGCAGTTGCTGTGCTGTCCTAAACAGGTACTGTCCTAAGTCCTGGAATACAAATAAAAGAAAGACTATTCTTGCCCTCAAAGAGTTTATATTTTCAATAAGAAAGATAATCCCTAAAGCGGACCCTGGGGAGGATAAGATAGAGGTACTAACACAGAGACGTGCCTTGAAAATGGTCATGAAGTAAAAGCTTAGTAAAAACTCACCTGCTAGAATCATGGTTGGTTGCAGAGACAAAATTCAAGATTTCGGTGGAAAGAGTTTAAAGATGATAAGGAAGATAGCTGGAGTGCAGGAAGTATGCTTTAGAAAGTGCAAGAAGAAAGAGGAAAGGAAAGTTCATCCATCAGCAAATATTTGGGGACTATTCACTGTGTCAGGTACAGTAGAGATGCAAAAATATTTGAGACAACATAGTTTCTACTCTTGAGGAGTTTACCATCTATTTGGGAATAATTGGGAACCCAATAATTGTTAATTGATCTCTGGAAGTACCATCATCTGATGTCTAAATCACTAGATTACTTCAGAAATGAAATAAAATTTCAGCATCTTAGAATGTTTATGAAAGACAGTATAAACATTTGCAGTCCAAAGAAGGGAAGCCACCAAAGAAAGTACAGTTTGTAAGACAGAAGGGCAAAACCTGACACATACCAAAATGATCACTCTTTATGAAGATAAAAGGACATGAAGAAGAGGGAGAATTATTTTTGCTTGATATCATGGGAAAATATAAAAAAACAAGCATGACTGTTTTTAAAACACATACAGATGCCACATTGGAACGAGAGTGGTATTTTTAATATAACAACATGTTTTATTTTGATTTTGCTAGTCCAATGCCTTAACTCTTTTTTTTCTTAATTTCTGTGGTTTGATTTTGTTTTTTGGGGTTTGTTTGTTTGGAAGGTTTGTTTTTCTTTTTTCTTTCTTTTTTTTGCAGCCCTATTCTTTTTCTTATTGCATCCTTGGAAAAACAAAAACAAAACCTTGGTAACAATTATGCATAATCAAGTCTGACATTCATACATTGGCTACATATTCCCCATTCTGCACCTTGAGTCTCTCACCTTTTTTGCCAAAAGGTGGGTGACTTCATCATTAGTCTTCTATAATTGTGATTTGTTACTGTACTGAATTATGGAGTTTTTCAAGGTTGTTTTTCATTGTAAAGTTCTAGAATAAATTATTCCTCTGATTTTTTTCACATTACATCAATACATAAAGTTCTTCCAAGTTTTCATTGAAATTATTCCTTTTACTATTTTCATAGCTTAATGATACTGCATTATATTAATATACTATGATTTGTCTAACAATTTTCCAAGTGATAGACTGTCTTAATTTCCAGTTCTCTGTTACTATAGAAAGCCATTGTAAGTATTTTTGTACATATGGCTCCTTTTCTTCTCTTTGATCTCCATGAAATTTAAATCTCACAGTGATATCACTAGGTCAAATGGTATGAATTGTTTAGTGACATTTAAGACATTGTTCAAAGTTGCTTTTCAGAATGGCTAGATAATATTCAAAATATTCATTGTAATGCAAAAGTGCATCATTGCACCTATTTTCCCACAGGCTTCTAAAAATAAATATTTTTATTTTGTGTCATCCTTAATAACTAGATGAATGTAAAGTAGAACTTCAGAGCTGCTTTAATTCTGATTTCTCTAATCATAATAATTTAAGCTATTTTTCATAGAGTTGTTGATAGCAACAAGTCTTCCTTTGAAAATTGTTTGACACACATACAAAATAATCAGAAAAAATGAATGGCTTAATAGAAAGTCAAAAATATTAAGAGAGAACATCAACCATTACAGGAATCAGGAAAAGTTTCTCACAGAAGATAGTACTTAACACTAACTCTTAAAAGGAAGGAGGGATTCCAAAAGGCAAAGAAAAGAAAAATTCCAGCAGAAAAAAAAATAGCTACTTTAAAGCTCCAAGATAAGATATGAAGTGTCTGTGGAATCAAGTGTTCCAGTTTGGCCAGGGAAATGATATGTGACTATGTAAGATGCAGATTGTGAAAGACTTTACATTTTAAAAAGAAGATGAAACTTGGCTACAAAGAAAAAATATTATGAGAAGCATCTCTCCTACTTTTTTGCAGAGATAGGGGCCCACAAGTCTAAATACTGCATAAAATTTCATACTTTGTTCAACTCTAAGCTAACTTTGCTAATTTTTTTTCCTTCTATTTTATTCCTTCTTATAAATGATAGTTCCTTGGAAAGGAAGATATATTGGGAAGTACAAGTGACATAATAAAATATATCAATAAAGGAAAATTTTTTTTGTTAGGTTTTTTTTTATTTTTTTTATATAAAGCTTTTTATTTACAAAACATATGAGTGATTTTTCAACATTGACCTTTGCAAAAACTTTTTTTCCCAAGCTTTTCCCCTCCTTCCCTCCACCCCCACCCCTAGATGACAGGTAATCTAATACATGCTAAATAGGATAAATTATATGACAAATACAATACATGTATACATAGCTATACAGTTGTCTTACTGCACAAGAAACATCAGATCTAGAAAGAGAAGAAGAAAAAAACAACCTAAGAAGGAAAACAAAATGCATGGAAATATTCACAGAAAGCGTTAAAATGCTGTGTTGTGGTTCACTCTCAGTTCCCACAGGCCTCTCTTTGGATGTATATGACTATCTTCATTGCTGAACAACTGGTTTGAATCACATCATTGTTGAAGAGAACCATGTCCATCAAAATTGATCATCGTATAGTCTTGTTGCTGTGTATAATATTCTCCTGGTTTTGCTGATTTCACTCAGCATCAGTTCATGTAAGTCTCTCCAGGCCTCTCTGAAATCCTCCTGTTGGTCGTTTCTTACAGAACAATAATATTCCATAACATTCATATACCATAATTTATTCAGCCATTCTCCAATTGATGGGCATCTTTTCAATTTCCAGTTTCTTGCCACTACAAAAAGGGCTGCCACAAACATTTTTTGCACATGTGGGTCCCTTTCCCTCCTTTAAAATCTCTTTGGGATATAGGCCCAGTAGAAATACTGCTGGGTCAAAGGATATGCACAGTTTGACAACTTTTTGAGCATAGCTCCAAATTGCTCTCCAGAATGGTTGGATCCGTTCACAGTTCCACCAACAATGTATCAGTGTCCCAGTTTTCCCACATCCCCTCCAACAGTTATCATTATCATTTCCTGTCATTTTAGCCAATCTGACAGGTATGTAGTGGTATCTCAGAGTCGTCTTAATTTGCATTTCTCTGATCAATAGTGACTTGGAGCACCTTTTCATGTGACCAGAAATAGTTTCAATTTCTTCATCTGAAAATTGTCTGTTCATATCTTTTGACCATTTATCCATTGGAGAATGGCTTGAATTCTTATATATTTGAGTCAATTCTCTATATATTTTAGAAATGAGGCCTTTATCAGAACCTTTGGATGTAAAAATATTTTCCCAGTTTACTGCTACCCTTCTAATCTTGTCTGCATTCATTTTGTTTGTACAAAAACTTTTTAACTTGATATAGTCAAACTTATCTATTTTGTGATTAATGATGACCTCTAGTTCTTCTTTGGTCACAAATTCCTTCCCCCTCCACAGGTCTGAGAGGTAAACCATCCTACATTGTTCTAATTTGTTTATAATATCATTCTTTATGCCTAGATCATGAATCCATTTTGACCTTATCTTGGTATATGGTGTTAGGTGTGGGTCAATGCCTAATTTCTTCCATACTAGTTTCCAATTATCCCAGCAGTTTTTGTCAAATAGTGAGTTTTTATCCCCAAAACTGGGGTCTTTGGGTTTATCAAACACTAGATTACTATTGTCATTGAGTATTTTGTCCTGTGAACCTAACCTGTTCCACTGATCCACTACTCTATTTCTTATCCAGTACCAAATGGTTTTGGTGACCACTGCTTTATAATATAGTTTTAGATCTGGTGCAGCTAGGCCACCCTCATTTGCATTTTTTTCATTAATTCCCTTGATATTCTTGACCTTTTGTTTTTCCAGATGAATTTTGTTGTTATTTTTTCTAGGTCAGTTAAATAATCTCTTGGGAGTTTGGTATAGCACTAAATAGATAGATTAGTTTAGGTAGTATTGCCATCTTTATTATATTCGCTCGACTTATCCAAGAGCACTTGATGTTTTTCCAATTGTTTAGCCGATCTTTTATTTAGACTGGAACAAAAGTAGCTATGAAGAGTACCAAAGAGTTATCACATTCTTTTTAGGGAAAACTGACAAACATGACATACAAATTGGATCAAGAGCTGTGAGATCAGTCCTAATGGCCAGGAATGAGGGGGGAGTTGCCACTAGGGAAATTGAGGCAGAATAATTTAGGGAAACTGAGGCAGAACATTAACAATTATCCACATGCCCACATAAATCCCAAAATAGGCATGCCTAATGACTGAGGGGCTCCCATTCTTTATTCAGTTCATCTTATCTTTTCAAAGTCTACCAGCTAACCTTCTGGAAGTCCAAGATGACATTTCCACTCCTTTAATCATAGCAGAAAGCTTTTGCATAGAGGTCATTAACCAAAGAGCACTGAGAAGCAAGGCTTTTCAACCTGGCCTCTTTCTTGTAGATTAGCACATGGAGTTACTGCAATAGGAGTTAAGTGATCAAAGGTTTCTCTTGTTGATAGCAGCTGTCCTCCATCTATTCTTCAATAAAATTTGTGGTTTGTAGAATGGCTCCTGAAGATGATGGAAGTTGCAAGAGTAATCTAGTGCCTCCACATTTCAGCAGAGATAATAGTGAAAAGGCTCTTTCAGGGAATAAAGGAAGCAGTTAAAGTGCTAGGCAAGTATATTAGTTTCATTTTTAAAAATTCATTTGCAACTCTCCACAGCATAGAGCATAGGGTTCTGCACCCAGTGGCTAGTGAAATAGCAGAATAGGAAAAGCACTAGCCTAGGAGTCAGAACACTAAACAGGAAGAAGATGGCCCTAGTCATTGGCCATTCTTCTCCCGGGGAGCACATTTCCCATCTGTAAAATGGAATTAAGAATACCCACTCAGAGTCATAGTAAGGAAAGTGCTTTGTAAAGCCTTGAAACACAAAATAAAAGTTAAACTATTCCTGTTTAGTAAATAAGAAAACATACAAAAAAGGGTTAAGGACTTCTCCATGGTTATCCAAACTAAAATAAAAACCCAGATATCCTTCATCCAAATTCAGTTACTCATTCCATTGTGTTATGCTGTGTCATGATAGGTTTTAAGTCAAGAAAGGGGCAAAAGACAAAAGAAGATGAAATTTAATCAAAATAAATGTAAAGTCCTACAATTGGGTTCAAGAAAACAACTTCACAAAATTGTTCTTACATGTAATTAAAAGAAAAATAAAATGGTAAATATTAAGAAAGAAAACATATCACATTTGACAAAGAGAATGTTAGGAAAAGTTCATTTTTTTAAAAGAGAGAGGGATGTGAAGTGCATACCACGGCATAGCATTTTCATGCTCTCTATTGATGTTTGCTTGTATTGTGTTTCCTTTGATTTTTTTCTTGTAGACACAATTTTTCTTGCACAACAATGATAAGTGTGGAAATATGTATACATATATTCGACTTATCAAGTATTTTAACATAATTAACATGTAGTGGATATCCTGCCATCTAGGGGAGGGGTGGGGGGTGGGGGGGGGAAATTTGTAACAGAAAGCTTTGTAAGGGTTAATGTTGAAGAATTACCCATGCATATGTTTTGCAAATAAAAAGTTTTAATTAAAAAAATCAACTGATTTTAAGTACAGCATGAATCAATAGTGTACAGTGGCAGTAAAAAAAAAAACATCATTTACAATGATCACAGACTGTATTCATAAAATAATATAGCAATGATAATCCCAATATATCAGTCTATTTAAATGAAATTTGAGTCACATGTCCAATTTTTGGAGAATCACAGTAGAGAAGAACCATTTATAAGTTGAAGTTTATCAAGAGGAGAGATAACATGGTGAAAGGATTCAAAACCAATGAATGAATTCCTAGAACTGTGGAAGAAAATAACATGGAAAAAAGAAGAGTAATCCAGTGTGAATGTCAAATGGGAATTCTTTTCTATTTGTTTGACACCACTGGGTAGAAAGATAATGGAGGCAGTCTTGAATCAACATTAAACAGAAGTCATCAATAATGAAACTGCCACAGTTGGACCATAACATCAGTTCTAAATGTATTTATAAGGGATTTAGAACTGATGCTAAAGAAAAAGGGGAGGGAGTTACATTGATACAAATATAAAAGGGAAATATGTACTGAAGGAGACAAAATTGATAGTGCCAAAAGATTGATATTAGGGTATCTAAAGAAAGGGAAATTTAAAAAAAAAGGCATGGGGAAAAATTTCAGATCTTATTTAATAACTAACTGGAAAATATTGACCACTGACCTTGCAATGGTCTTTAAGCAGCTGCTCCAGAACCTCCAATAAGATCTAATTGTGACACATAGCTAAGTGGGCATAACTAAAAATAGGAAAGTAGCTTTCAAAATATAAACTCCTGAGGGCTCCTAATGCCCTTCAGGTGTCTAAAAGGTCAGAACCATTTTCATAATAGTATTAAGATGCTATTTACCTATTTAAACACTCCTCCCTTTTCCAACTATATATCTGTGAGGCTAGATTTTCTAAATATATTTCAACCAAAATAGCATATCACAAAAATTGAATGCAGAAGCATATATGAGAATCCAGCTGCTTCTCTAATCTGGTGACATCCTTAACTTTACAATGGCTGCTATGATAAGGATGTGGGTTAAATCTTGCTTTAAAGGACAATAGAGTGCTGCTAACTGCTACTGTTAATTGACACAGTTATGAATTACGTATACTTGCCCTGTATTTAGAATCACCAAATTCAATAGACCTGACATTAGAGATTTGCAAAAAAAAATGTATAAAACAATTCTCTTCTCACTACTTTTTTGTTTCAGAAAGTGTAGCTATTTTTCATAAAATGTTATTTAATCTCAAGATGCAATGGGTTTGTTATTACTATTTTAATGAATTAATATTTTAAAATTTTGTTTTAATTTCTAATATGGTAAATAGTTATAGACATAATCCACACAACCAAAAGCTTTTTCAAGTTCTCAATAATTTTCTAACCATGTAAAGAGGTCCTTCTTTTTTTTTTAATTTTTTTTTAAGAGGTCCTTCTTGAGACCAAAAGAGTTTGTCTAGTTCAGGACTTCTTAAACTTTTTCCAATCACAATCCCATATATATAGGTATATAAAATGGGTATACAAATCAAATGTTTACTAAAAATAAATTATAATTTTTGTAATCAGTTACATACCTCCATCTGAGGTTGCAACCCACAGTTTAAGAATCCTTAAGAGTTGTTAAATAGGGTAGGGGACAAAACCTCAAGCCATGTCAATGTTTCTATTAACTATTCAAGCCACTCTTGGGCTAATACAATACTTTTGTATCTCAGGATAAAAAACATCTCAGAGAGAAGGTCACTGCTTTTCTTAACTAGTGAAACTCACCTCATGCTGACTGTAGTGATAGGGATGTGGTTGAACTTTGCTATGAAGAATAACAAATAGTTACTGCAACTATTAATTGGCCCAGTTTTTGATCATGTATGCTTGCCTTGTGTTTAACAACTGTATTCTTAAAAGTAAACTTTTTTCCATGTATACCCCTGGCTTATACTTAGTCATATACTCTTTTCTTATATGTCTACTCACCTATCATCTGCCATAGATCCATGGCATTTATTAGCAGGGAGAAGCACAATTCATCTAAAGATATAGGGAATATATAATCTCATTGTGTTAATAGTTTGTTAAATATGAAACAGCACTTCATTCAATAAAGAAAAATTCTGCCCTTAAGCTCTTTTTCCAGTAAAATAAAAATAATTCAAAATTCCTCAATATATATAATACAAATAACCTTTTGATCATAAACATCAGGCAAGGAATAAAATAAGGAGAGCTGAGTTTTAGTTTTAATGTGTTTTTGCTTTATTGTTGAAGGACACATTGCATGCAGTAAAAGAATTAAGTTAGAAAAACATCTCAGCAATTCAATTTGACATTTGGAATATGTTTCCAGGGGAATGTGAATACTAAATCTGCTCACCAGGGAAAACAGATATTACTACCTTCAGATAATCCAGTGTGACAATGATCAATAACACTTCTCTCTCAGCTACAGATGTCAGGAATAAAAGTTGAAAAAAAATCACAGTGAGAGCTTTGCATCACTACAGACATCAGCCTTGATGAGCACAGCATCAAACTTCTACATTACTGAATAAGCTTAGGATAATATTTTGAAGTTTGTTTACCAAACCTTTGACAAACCATGACTGAGAAGCTAAAAAAAACTAGCACCCAAAGGAATATTGAAACCTTTAACTCAGCTTTGGAAATTTTTTAAAAGTAAAAAAAGACAAGAAATAGCCCTGTACTTTAAAATATAAATTCATATTCTTTAAATACTCCTACTCCTAATTCAATTCAACAAACTTTTAGTAGGTATCTGTTGTATACAAGGTATATTGCTAATTTCTGGAAACACAAAGATAAATAGGAAAAAAATCTTTATTCTAAAGAGCCTTGTAGTCTACTAGAAAATGCAGGTTCAAAAGTAAATACATGCAATGAGTATTAAAAAGTGATATACAGTCATTTTAAAAGGTAGTAGGAGATGTGTCTGAACTGTATGTTTTGAAGGAAGCTAGGAGTTCTATCAGACACAGGTAAAGAGGGAGTGAATTGATTCTAAAAATAGAGGAACCCCTCATGGAAGTCAAGATGATAGGAAATGAAATGTCATTTGGGACAAAGAACAGTTGGCTGACCAATTAGACTGGACCTGAGAATGTATAAAGAGATCTGGAAACATGATCTTCAATTAAGAGATGACACAGAAAATTTGGGGAAAGTCAAGCAAGATCAAATCTAAAAATAATGTCTCCTTTTTGGTTGTGTTTGTGGAGACCGACTCCAAGAAACTCAGATTGGAGAACCTTTCTACATCATAGGAGCCTACATTGATTTGTCACAGACATAGCTTCTGGGAAGTGGGACACCCAATACTTATAATCAGGGGTATGCTGTCAAAAATAATGATCTAAGTCCATTCCAACATGCAACAATACTAACTTCCTAGGAATCAAATAGGAGATGGAAAACCAAGTGAAGTGACTACCATGGGACCAGTCTTGGTGCTCCCTTGCATTAAATGGGATGCCTCAATCAAAGGCAAATTACATGATGGCTCCTATAAAGAAAGGCATGTTATATAAGTTGTCACTTCCATTATGGCAATCTAGATTTATACTTCAATGCCATATTCTCAATAAGAATAAATTAAATAAGAATCAATCTCTTGCCAGTCACAAGCAAGACCATGGGGCAGATAAGTGGTGCCACGGATAGAATGCTAGCTCTGGAGTCAAGAGGACCCAAGTTCAAATCAGACACTTATTAGTAATGTGACACTGGGCCAGTCCACTTAACCTGGATTCCTCAAAAGGAAAAAAAAAGCAAGTCTGGATTCACACAGGAACCTGTCAGGCTGATTTGTCAGAGGTGGACATTTGAATTGGAATAAGGAGCATTGCTCAACAAAAGTTCAACTGCCTCATCTTTAATTCAAGGGCTCCTACAACATAGAATAATGGTCCCATGTCAAGGCTGATGATTGACCTAGTCCTCATTCTTTGTTATTTCTATAATCAATTTAATTATCCAGTTCAGCATAGAGCTTTCAAGGATGCTACTACATCCCAAAATATCAGTAAATGGCAGGAAGCATCAGCAAAATTCTTCCATTTGTCCTGTCCCCAAAGGTGACAATCTTTGATAGTCTAATGTTGTTTTCTCCAACCCCAGACCCATAACCACTGTGCAGGAATAAATATAGATGAATTTAAGTACCCTGTCCCTTAAATTTCTCTTATCACCAATCACGTCTTGAAGCTTGACTTAGGAGGGCTTGCCAGAACTCCAATTTTTCAGGGTATCTACTATTTCCAGGTTAATGGCCACCAAGATCCAATTGTGCATGGGCTTCTAATACCCCAAGTACTTGTAGAAAAGGACCCGTTGGGCTGCTGGAGAAGGAAAGCACTGTGGCTAGGAATGGAAGTCTCGGACTCCAATAAAATTACCACCTCGTTGAGGAAACTGAGGGTATTAGAATAGCAAATGATTAATTGTGGGAACTGAGTAAACTACAATGACTATCTTGTGATTCAGTTCTGGAGCTAGTTCAGTCCCTTTTCAGACCCAATTATGGGTCTAATACAAATTCTGACTTGTGAGA
Organism: Myrmecobius fasciatus; assembly: GCA_023553655.1. NCBI lineage: Eukaryota > Metazoa > Chordata > Mammalia > Dasyuromorphia > Myrmecobiidae > Myrmecobius > Myrmecobius fasciatus. The sequence continues at coordinate 210,193 of JAJPUD010002942.1, forward strand.
AATTTCATTCAATTGGGAGAAAGCCTTATTGCATTAAATGAACCTATCTCTGCATGGCTGGGAAAGTGGACCATCTCTTATCTGCTATTTAGGGATCCATGACTAAGGACCTAGATTATGCTAACCAGGAACCCAGTCAGATACAAAGACTGATGGAAGGAGTTTTTTCACATTTGTACATCTCAAGAGATTCATACTTCTTATCTGAAAACTTGTCTGATATTGATTACTTATTGTTTCCATGTTCCTTTGATTGTTCCTGTCCTTTGATCAGTAGGGAGTGGGACATCTCTTTTTCTGAACTCAGGGAAGAGCTCTCTCCATTCACTCTCCCCCTCCCTAATCTTTCACCCAATCAATTTCCTTTTAATTAATTGGCCTTATTATTATTGTTTTTCATGTATAAATAATCTGTCCCTTCCTATATTCATTATCTACCAGTACTAAACTGAGGAAGGGACCTGGTCCCAATTCATTGTGCCGTGCACTGCTTAATAAATCAATATTTTCACAAAATCAAACTTTTGTTTCCCACCATATTTTCATGACTGTCCAAACATTCAAGGGATCCAGCCAAGTACTTCTTGCTGTGTAATGCACATTTCCATTTAACAATATAAGTCTCATATACTCTGCATATCTAGCTAAAGAGGTTAATATCAACCAACTCATACTAGGAAATTCTGACCCCCCCAAAAAAAAATGGTAGCATGACCCTGCATCACCCATTCAGTAGCAATTAGAGTCCAGTAGAGGTTTTCAAAAATGGAAAAAAAATGATCACTTTGAGAAGCTTAGAACTCCAGAAGCCTAATAATTATTTAATCTTGTTGGTTTAATTGAACCTAGTTCCCACCAAAGTTTCCATTCCACTTGGTTCTTACGAATAGGAATTTTAAAAATATATAAATTTTATCAAGTCATAAAGATCCAAGGAGAGAGATTTTTAAATATCCTAGGTTATAGCCTACTCTGGGTCGCAGTTGAAAAAGAAATGTACACTTATAAAAAAGAAAAAAATTGAGCAGGTAAAACCTTGAATTTTCTTAGGGTCCATATCTTACTCATTTTCCCTCTTTTTAAAAAATTTTCATAGCAAATTTATTTGCATAATCCAAAAGTACACAGATTATAGTTATCAATTACAAACTAGCACAAGACTGCTTGCCAGGATTTTAGAAGTATCAGCCTGATTCCATATCACAATTCAAGATTTTTTTCTTTAGGAAGTATCATTACCTAGGGAGGAATATTTAGAAGGAGGAAATCCAACCAGAAGGAAAACCATCTTCTAAGAAACAAAACCATTCTTCTATGCTTCCCTGGGTTTAGGTCAACTTCAATTGGCTCTGGGTCAGATGATACTTGTCTAGATTGTCAAGCCCATTACTTAAGGAAATGGGTTATGAAGTTCCTGATGCCATAATAAATCTATTAAAGCTTGTCTTGTAGGCTGCTTGAGAGACCTTGGACTTTAGGCATAAGGTCCATGAAAACTAACTGCAACTTCAGGGCAAAATTCAAGGCAGTACTATCCAATCTAGGACTATTGCCACTGAGACTTCATTCAACCCAGTCCCTTTACATCATCATTATAGTAGTGAAAATCAATGCCTTTCAGCAAGACCTCATTGGGGTCTCTACCCACCAAATGTGGCAATATTAAGGAAAATTCAGGTAATTCTAAGAAAGAATGGTGAAGTTATACTGAACTTTTTCTGAATGAAAACAAATTGTTCCTAATGTCTCAAAAATAAAAATACAGGAAAAAAGGGCATTGGTAAGATCAATAACCTCAAACCACTCACCTGGGTTTGAGGCTACCTACTGTGTCATAATAACAAGAGTCAGAGTCAGCTGGAGCAATTGGTATAACAACTTTATAAAATTCCTTGTAATCCTCTTTACTGGTGTCAAAAAAGAAGAGTTTATAACTAAATAATGCAGTCTGCTTAATCTCCATCACTAAAGAGGAAAAGGTTTTCACTATTTCTCCCTCTCCATCCAGTGAAATTCCAAGGATTCTATTTGATCTTAGTCATAAGAACCAGCACAGAAGTTGCCATAAAAGTACATAAAGAAAACATTTTGTAAAAGTTGCCTAGAGATATTGTTCAATCTTACTATTTTAGGACACAGATAGTAGATCAAAACTAAAGCCAAATAAATCACTCAGTAAACATTTATTAAGGGCCTACTATACGCCTTGGCACTATTTAAAGCACACTTCAAATGGAAAATAGGTCAATATAAGTATCTAGTCCATTATCCTATTTCTAGGCCTTCATCACTCATGTTCTGGATTATTTTAAGGCACTTCTATCTGGGCTCCCTAACATCAGACTTTCTGATATAGTTTTCATATAAGTAGCAGATGAATCCTCCTACAATACTACTTTTATAATGTAATTTCTCTGCTCAAAACCCATTGTTTTCTATTAACTGTAACCTCAGATCTAAACCCCTCTTATTTTCAAGATTTTTAATCATCTGGTTCCATTCTACCTCTCCAAACTTACTTCCCACTATTTTTCAACATGATAAGCTTATCCATCTCCTACAAATGCTCATTCCTTCCTCATTCAGTCAGCATTCATTAAATGTCTACTCTGTGCTAGGCACTAAACTAAGCACTGGTGATAAAAAAAAAAAAAAAAAAAAAAAAAAAAAAAGGCAGAAGGCAGTCCCTGCCCTCTAGGGCATAATGTAATAAATTATTCCCACTTCTGTTGTTTTGCTCATTTTATGTCATGTTCACCTAGAATATCCTCCCTCTTACTTCTATCTAAATTCTTCCCATTTTTGAAATTCCTCTGAGGCATTCTCTAGAATTCTCTGTACCTCTTCTCAGTACCACCAAGGTTAGCCCTCAATTATTGCCTAATTGATTGCTAGTCCTAATTTTTCTCTCCCCAATTAAATTTCAAGCTCTTTGTAAGATAGGATCATATTTCATACTTCTCTTGCCAAACACAATACTGAATGTATAAAATGGAAGCCTATTAATTATCTGATAATTGTCTAAAATTAGCGGTAGGGGAAGGAAAGGAAAGGAAAAGCGAAGCACTATAGAGAGTGCTTCATCCCCTTCAGGAACAGGGAGAAGAATATACTTTTTTAAGCAAGAACTCACCCTATTTGTTGCCTGAATCACCAAAGGGAACTCTTGAGATATCAAACATGAGCTCTAGGTTTTGGGTTTCTGCTCTGCAACCTCATGATTTACCCATTTGACTCTTTCCTTTATGGGTGCTGATACAGATTCTTCCTTTTAGTTTCCAGGTTTATATAATCTGTTTTTTGGCTTCCAATACCCCCACCTACTTGGGTTAATTATGCACCTTAGCTGGCACTTTGAAATAATTTAATGTCATGATCCTATATGATTATTTAATCATAATATTAGAAATTAATAAAATCAGAGCCCTCAGAATGATAACTTGTTCATGAATTCTCCCCAGACCAGGCAGCCACCCCCTTGCATCAGAAAGCCCCCAAACATAGCAGTTCCTCCTCCCTTAAAGATCTACTAAGACACCCACCACCAAATTTCCCCCACTTATGACAAAATCTCCAAGAAGGTCAGTGTCTAGCTAGTTGGTATGACAAAAACACATGACACTCATCTCCCCAGATAATAACATTACAAGCATATAGAAAAGTACCAGACAGAATAAATTTAGGAATGATGGTTCATTAGGAGACCTCATCCCTATTTCTCATTTTCACAAGTGGGGGGTGAGGGGCACCAAAGGGGTGGGGTACATTTAATTAATTGTTCATTTTGGTTTTTTTTAAATACAAGTAAGTTTGAGGAGAGGGAATTTTCCCCTTTTAGGGTATAGAAGACCTGAAGCTTTCAGTCCTGTCTAAATAACCAGAAAAGAAAAATGCAGTCTCCCTTAGCAAAGTACCTTTGCCTCAATCCCTCTCCAGTTCAGCTCATTCTCTTTTTTTAAACATCTTTATACCCAGGGTGCCATATAATCTATAAGCTTCTGGAGGGAGAAGCATAGTCACAAACTGCACTACAATTGATTGACATACATTACAATTTAATACATTAATATTTCCATTAGGTATGGTATAGAATGGAGTTACCATTAAAAGAAAATGTTCCCATTGGCTTGAGGCTTTCTATTAAATTTCAAAATCCAATGTCATCAAATATCAAATGCAAGAAAGGCTTATCCTGCCTTTCACTGTTTTATCCATTTTCAGGTATAAAAGTAGCCTTTTTTCATGTTATAAATCTATTTCTCTTGGCTTGAGGCATCAACCACATTTAATAACCAAAAAGAGATTCAAAGTTTTTCAGAAACTTCGTTCTCTTTCTAAGACCCTGAAGTGAGCTTCTATCTAATTCCACAGATATTTAGGAGACCCCTGTATCTTCTTATTACTCTCTGATCTCACAATAAAGTTCCCTGGCAAAGAGACCAAGGACCTTCAAAGAATTATAATAACTGAAAAACCCATTCATTAAATAGCATAGATTGGATATTGGTAAGCTGAAAGTATATAGAGAAAGCCAACCACTATGGTGAAAGGCCTTCAGTTTATTTTTTTTCTTGTTGTTTTTGGAGATAATTGAGATTAGGTGGCCTGGCCAGAGTTGAACTCAGTTCCTTCTGATTCCAGGGCTAGTAAAGGCCTTCAATTTTTGATGTAGGAGGGAAGGAATTAGGCATGTTTAACTTGGAGAAGAAAATACCTCTGTGATAGAAACTGTGAACACACACACACACACACACACACACACACACACACACACACCAATCATCAGCTGGTATGGTTACAGGTACTTGAAAGTCATTCTATAATCAGACAAGGGATTATGAAATGCACTTAATACATGTCATTGGAGGAATCAGAAAACATGAAAAAGATCTAGAGTTCTCATAAATGACTGTTGTTTATGCCCAATAAAAGAATAGTAATAAAAAGAAAATAAAATAGAAGCATAACAATGTAGAAGTCCATCTCAAGAGATGATGGGGTATCAGGAAAATTGCCAAACTGGTGATGGGGGCAGGGGAGTCCCTATTACTTTTTTCCCACTGAGCTCCATTTATAGCTATTACTTTCTAGCTGTTTGTAGCAAGATTTTATAGATGTCTTGAGAATACATCCAATATAGGAAAGGGCTTGTTGTTTTTGCTTTCTTACAGCTACATTATTGATATTTTAGGAGAATAATTGAACTTCTCAGTGCTAACTTGTTTTCTCCGTGAACTATACTATTCCCTGATGATAAGTGTGTTTTCAGGGCACAAGCTAAAGTAACTGTAAATCCAATGCCTAAATAGCATTTGTATTTTATCGGACTTTGTGAGGAGGAGAAGGCATTCTAGCTGTAAAATACTGCAGTGTAGTTTAAATTTCACCATGCCCTGGTATCCACACATCTTGCAATTGTGAGTATATGTTTTTTCATATTTACTAACAGTATTTCTTCTTATATTATCATTTCAAGAAGAGTTGCTGCTGATTATTTTCTTCCCTTAAAACTTACTTCTGTCACACATAGTCGAAAAGCCTTAGTGGTTTCTATATGCTATAAATAATAAGTGGATTCAACACACAGAGGCTTGGTCTGTGTAGTCTAATAAAAGAAAAATTGAAGCTCAAATCCATGTTTTTTTTAAAAGAGTGTGGTTCAAATATAGTCAAAGCCACTCAAAAAGTACTTTGATAGAAAAAAAAAACATTAATTTGTAAAACATTTACTTAGGAATTGTGATAATTCAGTCAAGGGCTAGGCTGATTTTTTTTCCATCACAATATATGAGAACAAGTTATTTTCAAACCTTTTAGGAATGTCCATTTCTATCACACACACACACACCCCACTTTCTACTCCCCTCACTTATGCACCAGTTTAGGTACAGAAATCTAGGTAGGCTGTCCTGGGCAGCTTTTTTCTGGTTCAGTGACATGTTTTATAACTATAGAGTTGGAAGGGAGATCAAAAGTCATTTAAAAGATGAGAAATATGAAGTCAGAAAAGTTGTGATTTATCTAAAATTACATAACTATTAAATTTGATTTTAATCCAGCTCCCATGGCTCAGAATTCAAAGTTCCTTTATTCTGTATTAGTGTGATTATGGTTATCCAGTTCAAAATCTATGTCACTGATACCTGAATTTCTGTACTACATAGAACAACCTTTCACAGTCCTTCTAATCTTATACACAGACATATAAATTTATCATATGTATATGTGTATATGATGTACATGACAAGCATACAGGAAAGCACCAAGCAGAATAAATTTGGAAATGATGCTTCACTAGGAGACCTCATCCCTATTCTTTACTCTCACAAGTGTGGGATGGGAGGGGAGGGAAGATAGAGGAAGGCACCAAAGAGGTCAGGTGCATTCAATTAATTGCTTATCTTGGCTTTCTTTTGTACAAATGAGTTTGAAGAGAGGGAATTTTCCTGTTTAGGGCATAGAAGACCCAAAGCTTTCAATCCTATCTAAATAACCAGAAAAGAAAAATAAACACACACATATGTATGTACATATTTTATATATTACATACATATATATATATATATATATATAGTCTTCTCCACTAGATTGTGCAATCTTTGATCTTTTATTTTTCTTTGTATCCACAGTGCTTACCATAGAGCCTGGCACATAATTGGAGCAATATGGTCAGTCTAACAATAAAGAAAATATTCACAGGACAATATTGAAATAAAAAATTTTCTATCAGGAAAGATTTTAATGATCATCTGAATCATTTTTCCTATTTTTATAAATAAACTAAATAGACAGACAAGCTAAAATTAGAGGAATTAAACAACTACATTGAATTCATTATGTCATATGAAATAATAATATAAAACTTAGCCATTTAGTTGTGTTCTCTTGAACAAAAGAAGAAAAGTTCTCCTACTATGAAAATGGAATGACAGAAAGTTTATTCACTAAAGTTCAAATATGGAACCTGATTGAACTTTGCTTACCAGCCAAGTCAGCCAGCTGTTCTTTGCTTTCTGCGATTTGGGGTATTAAATCCTCATGCTTTAAAAAAAACAACTAAAAAACACTTCTTATCAATTGAATTCAAGATATGACTGGAAAATATGATTAACAAGTAGGGAGAGTTGAACTAGGCTGAGATAATGCCTACAGCTTGACCAGCCAAGTAAAATTTTCATAAAGGATCCAAGGGGTAGGTACCCATTCTGTATTAAAATATACAGACATACACACACACATACACAAATTTTCAGCCATCAGATCTCCTTTTTTCTTCTGTGTTGCTCAGGTAGTATATATATCTACCAGGTTAGGCAAAACTGTTTATGTTATAGGAATATGACAATATACACTGCGCAGAACAAAGCCTCTCTATCTAGCAACCTTTTTTCCCTTTTCCAGTGAGTGGTAACTTCCAATTAACTGTGAAAGATGAAACAGATGCTAGAATTCAAGAAAGCCTGGAAACTAGAATTGCTGAGAGTTCATTCAAGGCCAGAAAAACCGCTAGACTATCTCTCCAATTATCTGGTAGATTTTAGCAGAACATCAAGAATATTACTTTTTCTCCCAATTTAGGCAACTCTGTTATGGGGTTAGAAAGATGGTAGGAAGGAGCAAAAGACATACAATAAGTGCAAAAAGTATAGTACTTTAACACCTATCTCTCAGGGTTGATTTGAGACTTAAACAAAATAACCTATATAGCACACTTTGCAAACTTGAAAGTGCTAAATAAATAAAATCAATGAGGATGAGGATGATGTAGTATAATCATCATTTTTCCTAATGTACTGTGGATATGGGACAGGGAAAAATGAGCAAAGTACATACATATATATATATATGCATATATATATATATATCAAATTCAACTCCACAAACACTTTCTAAAGCTTGCTATTTGCAAGGCAGAGCTATAACTAGTAATTCTGGCTGCTGGCATAAACATTAAATTCATCCCTAAATTAATTTTTTTAAGAAAAAAAAAGTTTTGAGTTTGGGGGAGAGACCTTGGACCTTGGGACACAAGGCTTCATGGAGAGAAAGATTGGCATCCCAGAACCCCTTAAGCAGAGTATCTGGAACATGATGAGGCTACTTCCAGGGAAGCATCCATTCAAAGATTAAGCAGTGGCCCAAGCCAGAAAGAAACTCACTGACACAGGTGTCTGCTAGTGGAAGGGGGAGGATGCATTGTCTAGTAGCTCCCTATTTTAACTATTGTTACTAAAATGTTGTTTTTCTAATAGATATTCCTATCTCCAAAAAGGAATATAAGTGCCGTTAGCATCTTCTAAATTTTGGCAGCTGGGACAAAGCCCCAACTTCTCTGCCTTATTTATGGTTCCAGTTAAGGTTTGGGGATATAAAGATGAAACAAGATACTAAGATATATTCCCTGCCCAAAAAGCCTACAATGTAATTTAAGAGAGATTGGGGGAGAATGAGAAGAATGACCTATATAGAAATGTGTAGCAAGATAGAATATGATAAGGGCAAAAAAGAGATCCAGCAAAAGAGCATTGTAGGACAATGATTCTCAATTTATAGTTATTTAGTTTTGTAAGGTGTCTTCAAATTACATATGTACCAAGCATTGTAATTTTGATATCTATTTAGTTCTAGTTATATGAAGCATTATTTCAGTATAATTATTTTCTTAAGACTGAATAAATATCTCATACAAATAGGTATTATTTTTTTTCAAATATAGATAGATAATATTGTTTTAACTTCAATATAAATTCACTTAAACGTTCCAGAATTCAAGAATAAATTTTGGGGAGTCATTGAATATTTTCTCAATCAATGATCTAATAAAATTATCAAGTTGGAAGTCTGTAAACAGTCCTTTTTTGACATTAAAAGGGGATCATTATACCCCAAAAGATTAGGAACTGTTGTTCTAAGCAATCTGAGGAGACAGAAAGATCAGAGAAGACTCCATGGAAACATTTACTTTTCAGCTCTTCCTTGAAATAAGGATTTCAATTTCCCATCTTAGGTAACATTCCTCCCCCTTACATCCATTTGGAGGAGGAGAAAATCATAGGATAATATAGAGAGAGCTAGAAGGACCTTAAAGAAATTCTAAAGCAATCTTTAATTTTTACAAATAAGGAAGGTGAGGGTTAGAAATGTTTTCACAATTTTCTGCAGGTAGTAAGTAGGGAAATCAGAATTTGAACACAGATTCTTTGATATCAAATCCAATGCTCTTTTCTCTATACCACAAAAAAAGGAGAAAAGGGGAAGGAGGAGACAGGAAGTTATACAAAGAGAAAGAAGAGGAGGAAAAAGGAGTGTCTCCCTTCTAGTGCTCTTTTCTCTTTGACTTCCACAAGTAGAGTGAAAAGTTCTAATGCTATCCCTTTTCCCCAGATTTATACATCCTCCTAACCATAAGCTTAAACTGACAATTCTCTCTTCTCTAAAACTTCCTAGCATAAAATAATGATACCCATATGGCCAAATACACTAAAGATGCTACATGGTCTAATTTTTGCAGGCATGATGGGTATTTAATGAGCACATATACTTATTGTCATTTAAGTGTCCACATACTGTATTTTTAAAACTACCATCCTCTACTAAGTCTTACTTATTATACAACAACCTCCTCCCTGAGAGTCAGCTGTCTGCATCTCACCAGATAAAAAAAGTATAAACTCATAGAATGAAGCTACAGAACTGGTTCCACTTATGAGTTCAAGCTGGCCCTTGCAGACCAGGGGACCAAGCATATGACATGCTTGTTGACTGTAATCTCCAAGTATTTACTGAACCAGTGTCTCAGCCCTAACTCCCCAGCATCTCCATCAATGTTGTCCTTATCCTCATAAAATCCTAAAGGGAGAAGACTCTTCAATTAAGTGATACTTCTCCAATCCTACATATGGTAGATTCTTTATCCATGTGATTTGGATTCATTATCTACCAAGAAAAAAATTCTCTTTCCATTAGTATCTTTACCCTTGGATCCCAAACTTGCCTCTCTAAAGTCCCTTTCTTCCACTGCCTTCTTTTCTTTTCTTTTTTTGCTTTTTGCTGAGGCAATTGGGGTTAAGTGACTTGCCCAGGGTCACACAGCTAGGAAGTGTTAAGTGTGTGAGACCAGATTTGAACTCAGGTCCTCCTGACTTCAGGGCTGGTGCTCTATCCACTGTGCCACCTAGCTGCCCCTTTTATTTTATTCTTGGTAAACTATTCTACCAACAATTAAATCCCCTTCATTCCTAGATCTTTTATTGTCATACTTTTTCATCTTCTATTTACAGAAACCTCTCTCACCAAATTTAATCCATATCCCTCTCTTTTGTGCAGCTATCCATGCTAGTCAAACTAATCTGGTATCTATTTCCCATATAAAACATTTCATTTCCCAACTTTATTCTTAAACAGACTCACTTTACCTGGAATGCCTTCTTTCCTTAACTTCACCTTATAGAAGTTCAAACTTTCTCCAAAGCATGATTCAGACACCACACCTCCTACATAAATCATTGATTAATATTCACATTTATCACTCTCTTCTTATTGGAATTATAAGTACTTTGTTTTCACTTGGTATTTCACAAGTATTTCATGAATATTTGTTTAATTAAATTGAATTGAGGAAACCAAATCCTTGGCCACTTTCAACCTGCTAGCTGGTCCTTCTCTCATGTCCCTCAACAAACAGACTGTTGTGCTCCAGTATCACTTCAATATCTTCTCTTTGTCACCATTACTAATCAATATCTCCTCCATTGATTTATCCTATATTACCTGATTCAAAATCTTGTTACTATTATATACTTGTCTTCAGGTAACTTTCTTTTCTCAAGAATTTTGGTGCTTAATATATGAGTTTTACATAATTGATGCTTTCTATTTCTTTTTTATTCTTCATTATAATGGATAGTCTGCTATATATTCAGAAACAAAAGTAATACAAAAGCAAATGACAGCAAAAAATTTTAAATAAATATTTCTTACTTCACAAGACTACAGTGAGAAAACTATTAAAACTAACAAATATTTTTATAACTTTCAGAGCATTAAGGCTAGTTTAATATGATCAGATCTACAAATATAATTTCTTTACTAGATTTTTTCAGAAATTGAGGCAGTCATAAAATAGAAAAAACTAGCTAATAGCTATTTCATCAAATATATCTTGGGGTAGTTTATTTCAAGGATAGGATATTTTAAGATTAATAAGCCAACTTGAATTGACAAAGTGTGATAGTCTCACTTTGTAATAGAGTCCATGGGAAGAGCTACCAAGGGACATAGGGCTAGGCTCATGAAGGTAAATGTGGCAGAGTTTAGTAAAGTCACAATGATTTAATAATGTAAACTTTTTAATGTTTTCTTTTCCTTAAAATAGGAATGCTTGATAAGGTCCTCAGTAGCTATGTGGGATTGGCAGAGGAAGGCTGAAGTGTTGAAGGAATTACTCCCTGAGGTACTAATGGGGGGGATCAGTTTAACCTTATAGCCCCACTTTGCTGTGTCCAGTTAGAAATCCAAATCATGTCAAACCCCTGAGGTTAAATTTTCCCTATAAATCATCACACCATCTTTGCTGAATCCCTTTCAGGTCAGTCTGCCAGGCACTCTGCCTTGTGGTACCTTTTTCCTCATCTCTCCCCATGCCTCATGGTGTCTCTCATTTCATCTCCCCACCATGCTTTATAATATCTTTTAGGATGCTAAATCCCTCTGTGATTTAGCCTGTCAGCTAAGGATCTACTCCAACCTCATAGAATGTTCCTTTTCTCCTGGTTAATTGTAAGTTCCACTAGGGAACTTGCCTTTTTCATTGTTAATTGATAAAATCCTTTTCCTTGCTAACTATGTGTTCTCCCAACTCTTACTTTATATTTGGCATTCTATTCTATGTCTATCGTATCTCTTCATTTTGTCTGTAATCTCTTCTTCTAAATATATGTACTTTTTGCCAAAGAGAGTGGCCATTGTGAATTCTTCACATAACCAAACCCCAATATTCAGTGCCAATATCAATCTCATCATTCAGTGCTAAATACCAAATACCATTTGGAACCAGGAATTGCTCATTAATCATTAATGATATTGAGCAGTTTCATAGGACTATCATTTCAATTAAAAAAAAAAGCTAAATTGGCTGCATTAGGTAAAGTTTGGTATTTTTGTTAAGCCTAATTAGGGAGAATTCTATCCTATTTAATTTTTGGTTAATTCACGTTTATTTTTGTCATTACTAAAGTTCATCTTGGTATTATATGATCATATATTTAGGGCTAGACTAGATCCAAGAGGTCACTGACTCCAACTCTCATTTTGTAAATGAAGAAATTAAAGTTCAGATTTGTTAAATGACTTGCCCACAGAGAAAGTATTACCAAGTATCTGATGTGGGACTGAAATTCAAGTCTTCCTGACTCAACATTCATGACCCCATTCATTATGCTACCTTTCTTTGTGCCGGATATGGTGCCGTGGGGTTGAGAGACAGAAAAATTATGATAGTTAACACTATAATTACAGTCTTTCCTCAATGGGATCAATCAGGAGAACAACTGATTGAACTCAGTCATTAATGTTGTTCAGTCACTTCTGTGACGATTAATTCTTCATGACTATGTTTGGGGTTTTCTTGACAAAAATACTGGAATGATTTGACATTTTCTTCTCCAGCTCATTTTACAAATGAGGAACTAAGACAAACAGGTTGAAGTGACTAGCCCATACTGCTAGTATGTGCCAATAAATGTCTGAGGCTGGATGTGAACTTACAAAGATGAGTCTTCCTGACCTCAAACCTAGCACTCTATCCCCTGCACTGCCTAGCTGTGCAGAATCATCACTACTAAAGATATTTATTTGGGACTGTATAGCCAGCCCAGAGAGCTGAAATTTGTGGGAAAATTTCTGCTCTATATGTTATATGTTATGAGATCAGGATAGCAATTTGTAATTTGAAATAAACATGTGACAAATTCTCAATGGTTATTCTCTTTGCCAAAAGACAGGTTTATTTAGGAGAAGAATCTACAGAAAAAAATAAAATAGGCACCAAGGAGTGCCAAATGTGAAATAGAACTGGGAGAGTAAAAGGGTAAGCAGGAAAAGGAGTTGGGAAGAATCCATTAAAGGAATAAGCCACTGATTGGAAAGTCTATAATCAGAGTTAGCTATAATAAAGAGAAAGATGCTATTAAAGGGAAGATACTATGAAGGAAAAAGAGAGAGTGTGTACCACATAGCTGACAGTCCTAGAAAGGACTTAGCAAAGATTTTCATCATGGGCACATTTTTTATAAGGGAAATACAACCTTGGGGGTTCTCAGGGGAGAAGGGGAAGTACCAGGAAGAATTTTGTAACTCAGAGGGAGGGATCAAAAAGGAGCCAGATGGAATGTACTTGGCAGACCAAGTCCCAATCTGTCTAAAGATAGCTAATCAATATCTCAAAGGTTGTTTAAAGATTACTGGAGATTTGAGGGACAGACTATGGAGATTGAGAAAGAATTCCATTCTCATGATTGTATACAAACAGGATAGTCTGGAACTTGTTTATGATAATATGGTTATCATAGTAAGTTGGGCTTCTTTCTGACAAGGGAAAAGAGTAAGCTCAACTTCTACATCAACACAATGGTAGTCAGATTACAGAAGCAATGTTGCTTCTGATGCTACTGATTAGAGTAAGTAAAAGGGAAAACCAGAGGTGGCTATGAAGTATGCTGGAATACCCAAAGACATGTTTTTCAATTTCTTTTCTTTAAATCTTTTCTTTGAAGTGTAGTATATGAGGATATTTATTGGAGTTTGCATCAGAGTTGTGGCTCTTGTTGCTAGTGAGCCTAAATACCATGTATATCTATTGAAGAGACAGGAATGGAGAAGCTATAAAATCAGAATTAGTATAGAACTGATGAGATCAGCTTTACTTGCATCCACTTGAGAGGGGATGCTCAGGGACACTCTGTTAGCTTTGAACCTATAGTCATTATAATCACAGCCATTTATTGAAACTTATTAGCCTAATGCATCATGACATTGAAGAAATGAAAGCCATGGACCTTGCCCTCAAAGAACTAAATCTATTTAGATGAGGAGATTATAAGCATAAATAGGTTAAAAAGTAAATAACATAAGGTAACATGCTAAATGCCAAGAGAACACTATTCACTCACAGTCAACATGAATAAAATACCTTTTAAAACAATAAATAAATACAGCTTTGACAATTTAACTCTTAATTAGTCTACAAGTAAAATGTCCTTTTTGTAAATTGATTGCTGGGAGCCTCTTGGTTTCCACCATTAGGGCTGATTTCAAAACTCCTAGCAAAGAAAGAAATCTGGGGAGGCAAATGAGTGTGTGTGTGTGTGTGTGTGTGTGTGTGTGTGTGTGTGTGTGTAAGAGTATTATGAGATTCAAATGAGACAATGGATTTAAAGTTTACAAACCTTAGAGTGCTATAAAAATGATGGGGGAGGAAAAGAAGGAAGGAGAGGACAATATAAACCTACAATCACAAGGTCTCCAGCCTGGTGATAACTTAATTCCCTGGGTCTAGAGTAATATAGAGTACCATGGTAATTATTTAATAACTGAAAGAGGGTGGGAAAGTTGTATACAACTTTCAAGTTTTATCTGCATTTTTAACACTTTCTTAAGTGTAGACAATCAACAAAATAATATATCAAGCCCTGATTTGTAGAGATTGTGATTTCTGAGGTATAAATTCTTATCCTGAAATTTTAACAATTGCCTTATTCTCTGAAGTTAAAGCATACCCTTGTATGTACCATGTAAAAGTATTTAGAAAAATCTTTAAATATGCTACAAATGCAAGCTATTCTTATTATCACAGGAGTAGCAATAGCAATGCAGCAATAATAGTAATAAGAAGCCAAATAGATTTTATCATCTCTATCTGTTACCCTACTTCATCTTATATAAATGAGAGCTGACTAAACTTTCCAACTTTCCAAAGAGTTAAGAAATGGTCCATTTGAGCAATCACAAAGAAAAGTTTTTAGGGAGTAAATATAATTGAACAGCAAAGTCCAAAAATCCACTCGTGGATTTTATAGATGGCTAACAGTAAAAATCAAAGTTTTTATCAAACTATGCAAAATGGTATGGAGAACAAAAGAAAGTTCATAAAAGAAGTTCTAGTGAGTCAATCTCTAGGAACAATTTTCAAGTACTATATCTTCCCAGCAAAAAAAAAATAGATAAGTGAAAGATATTTGACATTTAATAGATTTAATGGGAAAACTATGAGAAGACAAATGACCTCATCTCAAAAAAACACTCTCAACTTAACAAAACTACTCTGCCCAGCCTATACCTTTTTAACCAAGAGTCAAGAGTACCCTAAAGACATGCCTTTTATTTACACATCTATCTACCTAACCATCTATCCATACACACATACACATACACACACATATGTATTAGAAAAACAACCTTGGGGCAGCCAGGTGGCTCTGTGGATCCAGCACCAGCCCTGAAGTCAGGAGGACCTGAGTTCAAATCTGGTCTCAGATACTTAATACTTCCTAGCTGTATGACTCTAGGCAAGTCACTTAACCCCAATTGCCTCAGCAAAAAAAGAAAAGAAAAAGAAAAGAAAAAAGAAAAACAACCTTCCTTTTTTGCAGTTCTAAAAATTAAAAAAATTCACATGGTCAAAAGGTCAAGATCTCAGGGGAAAATGGAAAAAAAAAAGAGGAAACAAATACCAGATCTCAAACTATGTTATAAAACAGTAATCATTAAAACAATTTGATATTAATTAATAAATAGGTTGATCAGTGGAACAGATTAGGCAGGTACCTGACATATAGAACCAAAAGAATATTATAAAATAATGTTCACTAAACACCAAAGACCCTACTTATTAGAACAGGAACTCACTAGTTGACAATATTGCTTGAAAAACTGGCAATCTGACAGAAACTTCATGTAGTCCAATATTTCATATTATATAACAAAATAAGCTCCAATTAGAAACTTTACTTAAATTTAGTGGGTAATATTAAAAGATTAGAAGATCAAGTAAGAAAAAAATTTTCAGATCTGTGGATAGTTGAAGAGTTTATGACCAATTAAGGAAGTGATAGAGAAGATCACAGAAGATTTTTCTTAATGGACAATGTGGATGTGTAAAATTTAGAACTTTTTGCACTAAAACTAATACAGCTAAAATCAGAAATGTAAATGGAATCTGCCACTCACCTCCTGAAAGAAACCCCAAAATGGAAACGCCCAGAAACATCTTAGCCAAACTATATAAAAAGTGATTCAAATCTAAAGTATAAGAACCAAGCCCCTAACTGATAAGTGGATAAAAGTTATGATCAAGCAGCTTTCTAGGGAAGAAATCAAAGAAAATATAGCAACTTGAAAATAAATGCTCCAAATCAATTTAATTAGAAAAGTGCAAATCAAAGCAGCTCTGAGGTTCTAATTTATATCCATCAGGTTGGCCAGAATGATACAAAAGGAAAAAAAAGAGAGATTAATGAGACTGAGAAAACAGGCATATTAATGCATTATTGGTAGAAATGTGATTGGCCCTGCCATTCTGGAAAGCAATTTGGAACTATATCCTCAAAGTTAATAAACTGCATCTTCCTCATGACCCAGAGGTACCATTACTAGATCTATATATCAAAGAGATCCAACAAATAAAAATGACTCAAATGTAGAAAAACTTGTAAAGTAGCTTATATCTGAATGACAAAGAATTGGAAAAATAAAGGTGTCCATTGATTGGGGAATACAATAGTAATATAGTAATATAAGAAATTATTGAAGGGAAAGTTTCAAAGAAATTGAAGAAAACTTTTATGAACTGATGCAGAACCAAGAGAAAAATTTGCACAATAACAAGAGAGAGCAATTTATACAATAATAAAAATATAATGACCAACAACTTTGAAAGAACTAATAATTGATCAACAGTAATCAACCAATATTGCAGTATACTTTTTGATATAGGTATATTTTTAGACATGGTCAATGAGGGAATTTTTGTTTAATTATGCATATTTATTGAAAGAACTTTGTTTTTCTTTTGGGGGGTAGTTTATGATAGAGAAAATAAAAATTTTTTGTTAATTGAAAAAAAAAACTATTTTAAAAGATAACATGTCATCTACTGACAAATACTGGCTATATGACCCTAGACAAAACACTTAATCTTTCAGTGCTCTAGGCAATTCTCAAAACTAAAATTTACTGAGTTGCATTAGAAAAGTTTCCTTACCTGGGAGTTCCCTATGTCAAGGAAAACAATGGTCCAGTACCTATCACTAGAGAGAGAGAGAGAGAGAGAGAGAGAGAGAGAGAGAGAGAGAGAGA
>JAJPUD010002942.1:227554-249694 GCA_023553655.1 Myrmecobius fasciatus
AGAGAGAGAGAGAGAGAGAGAGAGAGAGAGAGAGAGAGAGAGAGAGAGAGAGATGGATATATGAATGGGTGATGGATGGATAGTAAAGATAGAGATATGAAAGTTAGACAGTTACTAATTAATGCAAATCATCAGTTAGGTTTTCTTTCCAAAGCAGCTTTCTTAGGGATTTTAGACAAAAATGTCTCTCAAAAATCCATAAATCATTTCTGCAAATTCACTGCTATTGGGGATTAATCCCTGGACACCTGAAGCTTCAACATTCTCTTCCCTTGATGAAAATGTAAATCTTTCCAAACATATTGATTTTGTCATTTTAAAACCATAGTGCACACAGCCAGGCATTTTGCATAGTCTTCAGATGGGTTTTATGATAGGAATTTTAAAGCAAGCTTCCACTGGTATACTTGTCATTACCATTGATCTGCTGGTAAGGCACTGGGTAGTGAATGCTTCTGAATACCCATAGAATTCACTGAAGACACATTCTCTTATGGAGATGATACAGCTTTGTAATTAGGCACCCATATGATTGGAATTATGATGATATTTGTGAACAACTGAGTTGCTGAATTTGGAGGCAGGACGGACTGGTCATTAATTTTTGTTTTTTTTTTTTTTGGATAAGGAGAAAAAATTCTCGTGTCCCTTTTCTTGTCTTTTGAAGAAAAAAAGAGCAAAAAAGCAGAGTGTCCTATGTAAAGGTTCTCTAAGCTTCATTACTCTAGGGTTAAGCATCAAGAGGCAAATGAGTCCCCTGATTAGAAAATGAAACTTGAAAATTCAAGTACTGTACAAAACACTGGCACAAAGCACAGTCATATTTGCCAGGAGTGGGAGAAAAGTAAAAGAAATTCCCCAAAGCATTTTTTTAACGAGCAGGTAAAACTGTGTCTTATTTTTAAAGAAACATCCTTGAAAAACATATCAGGGTTTGGGGGGTTTGGTTGGATTGTTGGGGTTTGGGAGGGTGGCCTAGGCCTGTAATTTCATTGGTCAGTGAGCAGCCTAGTGAGAAAATTCCCTCTGCAAGTGCAAATCAGCTGCACTTGGCAAATTATAGTCCTAGAAGGTTGTTAGGACACTTGGAGGATGAATGACTTGCCCAGAGACACACAGCCAACCCCAATCACAGATCAATAAACATTTATTTACTCACATGTCTGATGTGGTACTGAACTTATTATCCTAACTTTGAAATTCGCTTTCTAGTCATTGCATCAAGCTGCTTCTGACCATTTTTAGGAAATGGGTTTTTTTCCTGGTCTTGCATAGTGCCCACATGCAAAAATATTTTTCCCTAGTGGGAATTTAAAATGGAATGTCTTAAAGGAAATACTAAAGACATCCAGGCAACTTGTCAACCCACTGAGAAAAATATGCCTTATATTTCAAAGAACTACCCACTTGAAGGTTGATGAAGATACACTTTAATAATCTAACAATGGGTAAGGAGAAGCTTGAAGAGAGAAATGTTGGTAACGGCGTTCACACTGCTGTTTTTACAATATATTGGAGGTGATAATATGGGGAATTAGTTGCTCCCGGAATTTTAGGCAGACACCCTGAGAAGTAGATTATTTTGTTCAACCTCCTAATGCACCACTTAGTAAATTATATTTCCAGAGCACTAACCGGTGCTGTAATGTCCTTAACAAGTTAATGCATCTCCTTTTTGCCTATTGTCAGTGCAAAAAGTCGCTTGCTCACCACACAGAATCTGGACTGATAATTCTTAAATCGCCCACACTGAGTACAGCTAATTGGGTACATTCACAATGTACCCAAGTTGGGACAAATTTCCATTACCTCAGCTATTGAGATACTTAAAAGAAACTCCAAGGAAAGGAGTTTCATTCTGGGGCAAAAGTAGAATTTTAAAAGCTACTTTGTATCACACATAAACTGACACATCTTTGCTTTCTTTATCTTTTGCTAGTAGAACTCTACACATATTTCCAGCCACCATATAGAAGTACTCATTTCCTCTCTCTATCCAAGGAGATTGGGATTTTCCTATGCACTAGTGTTTAGCGTAAAAAATTCCAAAATACTCACTGTCCAATAATTTTTATTAATTTTTTTTAAAGCAAATCCATGCCAGGTCACTATTACAGCTAGTGTGTAACCATTATCCATGTATCCAGTTGGGCAGTACCACATGCAATATATAGATAATAATGATTTTATTAAGTGTTATTATTATTAATGATAATGATATGAAATGGAAAATATTACAGAGACATTTTTAAAAGAATGAATGAATGATAGGCAGAAAAAAAATTTGAAAGGGGAATGTAAGTGAAATTATAGAGCTCCTAATGCCAAAAGTATTTCATAGGTCACTAGAGAAGAGGGAGAATCCAAAATTTTTTTTAATTAATAAATTATAAAAATTAGAATATTTGTAGAGAAAAGATAATCTGATCCACCTTCTTCATTTGACAATGAAGAAATTGAACTCCTCAAAGGTTGATATTTGTTCAGTCATAGAATTAGTTCATTATAAACCACAAATTAGTACCCTCAGTATTCTATCTGCTAATATTTGACTAAAATAGCCATAATTCAAACACATAAATTCAATAATTAGGTCAAACATCCCTAACATCTCACATTGCTTCATAAAGTCCTCACTCTTCTGGCAAATATTTATATAGACATGGTTCAGTACTAAATCTACATACCTTACAAAACATAATTCAGCATTTATAAAGAGCATATCTTTTTCAATTTTTCATTTTATTTTGATCTAAACAAACCCCAAATAAAATGAGCACTTCCATATGCAAAGAAGACAAGAAAAGGGGATTCCATACACAGCTATAAATCTGCACTACATATGGCTTGTTTCTAACTCTCCAACTCTCCAATTTCTACACATTATTTTCAGTTATCCTGCTTCATCTGTTTACTATGAGTTTATTTCTGTTCCCTTTTGTGCATTTTAAAGATGTTTCAATGACCTTCTTGTGCTACTTTGTTTTTTTTTTATTTTTACCTATTGCTCCCTCCTTACTCCCACTACAATTATTTCCCCAAAAAATATTGAAAGGAAAAAAAAGGCATTTCCCACCAAAGTGCATAGTCCAGCAAAAACAAATTTGCACATTGGCCACCATTCAAAAGCATATCTCATCTGTACCTTGTATCTTCATTGCCTCACTGTCAGAAAGTAAGCATCTTTCATCATTGCTGGTCAACTGGAATCATAGTTCTTAGAGTTTTTTTTTAAATAGGTACCTATTATATCATTATTAAGTGCTAATAATAAAAATTATAAAATAAAACAGGGGGAAAATGTCCTAAAGAAGCCTTGATTCTTCTTTAGGAAAACAACATTTATGCAATTTGAGTAAATACAAAGTAAATTAGATCATATGTAGTCACTATTTAGAGCTATATATTAGACTACATAGAGACTAATACAATGTAATTACAAGAGGGAGAGATTACAACAGGGAGGGGAATAATGGAAGCAAGGTGAAAGTTTAAGAAAGACTTCCTACAGGAGGTAGCCCCTAAGGTGTGAAAAAGTATGTGCTGGTAAATATTTAACAATCAGCTCTTCAAAAATGCATGGTACACTTTTAAGTTTAATTTGTATTATTAGCATTTTCTCCAAAATTTCTTAAGTCTAAACAATCAACAAAATAATAAATTATGTTCTGATTTGTAGCCTTTGCCCAGTTCTGAAGTATAAATACCCATAATGGAGATTTTAACAATTGTTAAATTGAGCAGGTTGAGCTAACTCAAGTAAACCCCTGAGTGTGAAGGCTTTGAAGGAAACTGGGAATAGCTTTAATATATTTGTGAATATCATGAAATGAAGTCAGATTGCTATATTTTCAGACTATTTTACAACTATAGAATTGTGTCATTTACAAAATACTACTATTCTGTGAACTGAATCATTTGACTCTTATTTAATAGTGATAAACAAGTCATTTTTTTCAAATGGAATCTGGCCAACATTCAAAGAGCATGTGCCCCACACTCAATTCTTGCTTCTATCTCTATTAGAAAACCATATTAAGATTTCTGGAACTCATAGCAATCAATCTGCTTGATTAATGAAGAAAGAGAAAGAGGGGAAGCTTTTGTTTTCCTGGCACTGAGCTTTAAAAAATTAGACACACAAGGCTCTGGGTGACATTAATTTTCTTCATCATTTGTGGTTGCTAGGAAAAAGAGAGATTTGGTGATAAATATTTATTATTTTCCAATTCCAGTCTCCCTTATGGTGCGGTTACTGCTTTATTCAGTTCCAGGACTGAGGAAAAGGTTTGCTGTGTCACTAATGATAAACAAAGCAGTAGGGTGTGGGCAGCCATAAATCAGAGTTATCCTCATCCATCTGGTAAGCCAACCAAAGTCATCTTCTCAAGGAAAGATCCTATAGAAAACACAGAGTGTCAGTCTTCTCATTACAAAGGAAACTTTTAGGAGTTTAATGCTAAAAAAAATGATGTAAAGTGAGCAACTGCTTTTTCAAGGTCTCTCTTGATGAAATCTATGTTATTGCCACAATAAAGATTCACTAGAACTTGCCCCAAGTTAAAAGCATTTAATCAAGAATAAAACTAAATACCAAATAACACCAAACTTCTCCTGATGTAATACATTTTCCCCAAATGCCTTGTTGGATCATTGAGTATCCTCCCAGTGGAATTTAGACATCTGGAGAGGGAAGAGCCCTCAATAAGTTTTGTTTACTTTTCCCATTACCCTAACAAATTCAAAACCATTCCCTAAAATGTCAGTCTTTTCCAGCCTTCATTTAAAAGATTTCAGTAAATCTTCAACTGCCTCACTTATGTGATCATTCTCCATCAAACACAGCCACAGATATGATGGATAGAGAGCAGCTTCAGAGCCAGGTTTAATTCCAGCCTCTGACGAATGTTGGTTGTGAGACTGTGGGCAAGTCACTTACCCTCTCACTGCCCCGAGGCAACTCTTGAAGATAATAAATTACAGAAAATATGCCCACCTGCCCTGGGAGAGATAGTTTCCTAATCTGAGAATATTCCAGATGCCAATGAAAGAAAAAACTCAATTCCTATTCCCCCTAAACACTACCAAGTTATTAAAATATGCCTATGCTCCTCTCTAAGCAATTTGTTACATTTCCGGGAAACTCGGTGGAGACCCCAAACATTTCCACTCTTGCCTTGATTCTTTGCCTGAGTTTACATTCCTCTGGGCAAGTCACTTAACTATTCTCAGCATCATTTTCAATGGAAATAAGAATAAAACCTTCCCCATAAGCATTTTGTCAAGAATAAACGGCATAACATGATATAAAGCACTTTGCAAACCTTAAAGAGATGCAGACACGTTAAATGGTAGTAATTCCAATGGCCAAACAAAAAATCAAAAGGAAAGAGACATAAATAGAAGAGATAATCATATCTGGAGCTGACCACATCTCCAAAAACTAGATGACATAGTTATTAGCCTATGTGCTATTTCTGTCTGAATTGGGACATGCTCCCCCATGTCTCTGTGTCCCAGAAATGGAAATCTATAAGATGAAGACATAAAGATATTGTTCACATGGACACATCATTCTGTAGATGTATCCTCTTGTTCTATACATATATGCTCTATTCATTTATCCCTTAAAGCATAGACTACATCTTGTTTTATTTTTGATTCTTCCAGCATGGGGTACAATGCTGTGCACATAATAGTTAACCAATAAATGAACACTGGTTAAATTAGAGCTATTAAAATCTTCCCTGCGGAAACAACTTTGCCAGTGGTAGTAGGAGCATCTTTGAAGGTGGCAGATGCTACAATAATTTTGGCAACTACAATAATCAGTCTTCAAACTTTGGTTCCGTGAAGGGAAGAAAGTTTGAAGGAAGGCACTCAGGCCCTTATGGTGGGGGTCAATATTTTTCTATACCATGTAACCAAGATGGCTATGATTGTTCCAGTAGTAGCAATAGCTATGTGGCAGAAGATTTTAATTACTATTAGGAAGCAAAGTTTAGCAAGAGAAGAGAGCCAGAAAAGTGACAGATAAGCTACAGATTACAACAGATGTGTGAACTCATCCAAGCGCAGTGGAGGCAGGACATAGCTACTCCAAGAAGACATGATTTAGATAATACTTTTTGTGTATTGGCAAAATAACACCAGGACTGTATTTTTGACTAATTGCATAACAGGTTGTTTTAGTTTCTTTTCTGTGGAAAGTATAAAGTATTTCAACAAAGAGTTTTAATGTAATTTTTTGCACCCATGATATTGATTGCTAAATGTAATAGTCTGATCATGATGCAGAATAAATGTCTTTTTTAAAATAAATAAATAAAATAAAATAAAGTCTTCCCTGAATCACTTGAATACAATAGAGTAGGGTACATAACAAGCAATGAATCAAAATAGTAAAAAAGAAAGAAAGAAAGAAAACTCATCAATTTTAAGTATCCAATTTAGTATTTCAAATCCAAACTTTCTATCATCACAATGATATACAGATAACTTCTAGTTCCTCAGAAATCAACCATAGATTAA
Organism: Myrmecobius fasciatus; assembly: GCA_023553655.1. NCBI lineage: Eukaryota > Metazoa > Chordata > Mammalia > Dasyuromorphia > Myrmecobiidae > Myrmecobius > Myrmecobius fasciatus. Next base: position 234,086 of record JAJPUD010002942.1, read on the forward strand.
TTTAAACAATTAATGAAAAACATGATTCTTTTTGTGTTCCAAACACTTGGGATGTCAATTACACACTGTATACATCTAATAAAATGTTGAAGATGGAGGTTGAGGGAACAGTATTTACACAGAAGAAAAGAGTTATGGAAATAACTGCATGCTTTCAGTATATAGTGAGCCTTCATAGTTCTAACCTTCATGAATAAGAGCTTCAAAAAAATCTCACAAATAAAATCTGTTTTGTTCTTCCCACTATTTAGTAGACCCCCTCTCCAGGTTCAGATTTTATTTCCATAATCCTTATCTAATGTGAATGATCATTAAGCCTCCTCTCAAACCTCAATGGTAAGAAGAGAAACAGATGTGCAAACATCTGCCCTGCTTCTGAACCAAGAACAGTATCTCAGTAATAGGACATACAGCTCTGAGACAAATCTAATAGGTCTCCAACCTCAATATGAATACATGTTATTGATTTTTACTATTATGAGAGCAGACAGTGATGTAGAGTAAATATTTAAATTACCTGCCTGTACATGTATCTATTGGACTTCTCAGTTTCTTCTCCCAACATTATCATTGCAATCTCCAAATTAAGTTTCTGCATACCTTTTTTTTTGGAGGGGGGTAACAGAAAAATGCTAGATTACTTCACATTTTGGTGCAGCAACAGTGACATCCAGTGGGTAGCAAGATTAACCCCAAGATACTGTCTAAACTCAGTAAGACTTTGGATATCCCAAAATATGATTCCAGTTCTCCTCAATTCTTTGCTGTAAGAAGCATTTATTTTAAACTCCCAGAGGCATCCTTAACAATTTAAAGACTACTAAATAGATAAATGGATCAAAGGTAAGTCTTACCTTATCTGACTGATAACCCAAGTGTGAAAGATCCTTTAAAAGCCACTGCCACTGTGACTCCTAAAGTTATCAAGAAAAAGAATCTAGTTGACTGACAGTTACACAGTAGTCCTCCCTCCCAGGATATTTCTTTAGTACCTTAGGAGAAAATGTAAGAAGCACTGCCGATCAGATTATTTTTCCCCTAACCAAAAACTTACTTCCTGAAATGCTGAAGGAAAACTTCCTTAATGTAGTCTTTTTTTAAAATGTAGATCAATTAACTTGCAGAAAAGACAAGAATTGATGAGATTTTAAATATACATACATAAATATGTATATATTTTTAAAACCAATACATATACACATATGGAATGATGGTTAAAAAAGAATATAGTGTCATTAGATTCATAAAAACCAAAGTAAATCTCAAAATCTGTTTATGGCAGGGATTTTTAAACTTTTTGTGTCAGAGCTTTTTGGCAGTCTGGTGGAACCTATGGACTTTCTCAAAAAAAAGTCTTAATAAATTTTATTGAATTGTTTTATAGCAGATAAGAATTTCTTTAATCTGATACTACTTTACCTTTTCAGCCCAATCTTATATTACTCCCTACTACACACACTATCTCTGGTCAAACTGAATTATTCTCAATCCAAACGTACCCTGTTTTCTCACTCCCTTGCCTTTGCTAATGCTTTTACTAATGGAATGTCCATTCATACAAAGTTCCTACTCTTCAAAATCCAACAAATTTTTAGCAGGACATTTGATGATGTTTTTCCTTGTAACCTGAAGAATAGAAATATGTAGACTAGGTCAAATGGATCTTAAACTAGTTAATAGGTAATGCCAAATGTCTCAAGTGGCATGCTACAGAGTATGCCTTTGAAGCTTTTATGTTCAATATTCTTAATAATAGCTTGGGTGAATAAATAGATGGTATCATTTCCTATTTGTGGATGATACTAAACTAGAAAGGAAAAATAATATTTGAAATAATGACCTTGAAGTTCAGAAGGATAGCAATAAGCTAAAATGATGGACCAAATCTAATAAAATTATATTTGATAAGCATAAATGTAAAGGCCTATATTTTGGTTTAAAAAATCAATTACACAAGTATAGAATATTTTTTTTCATAGTTCCTATGAAAAATATTTAGAGGACTTAGTGGAACTACACACTCCATGTGATTCTGCAGTATGATATAATAGCCAAAAAAAAGCTAAAGCTATCTTAAGTGACATTTATAAAAACACATTGCCTGTAGGGAGGTGAGAACCCTGTTATACACTGACCTAGACAGATCATATTTAGAACAGTTTGTTTCATCCTGAGTATATAGTTGAGCAAGACCATGGCACATCCAAAGGAAAGCTACCAGGATGATAAAAAAAAGTCTCAAAACATGCCATACAAGGATTGGGTGAAGGTGCTGAAGATGAGTCTGAAGAAGAAAAAACTGAAGGGGATATAATTGCTTTCATGGGAAATTCTTTTAGAAGAAAGAAGGATTTATCTCATTTTGCTTGATCTCAGAGATCAGAAGTAGGATCAATGGATAGAAATTGGAGAGAGTTAGTTTTAGGCTGGCTTTAAGGGAAAACTTGCCAACCATTTTACCTGTCCAAAAGTAAAAGCAACTGCTTCAAAGGTAGCGAGTTCCTCCTCTTAGAGATCTCTAGGCAAAGACTTGATGACTGCCAGTCAGGTAAATTGGGGGAGAGGGGAATTTTTTGAGCAAGAAGTTGGACTATATGGAAGGTGATGGGAGGAGGTTCTGAAATTCTGTGATTCTATGAGTTGTAAAATCACTGAGGGTAAGAACTTTGACTATCCTTCAGTACCTAGAACAAGGTTCCATACAGATTAGATACTTAGATATTTATTGATATGAACTCAATCAAATAGTAAGCACTGCAATTGTCAAATAGTTCTACAGAAGTGAACTTTTCTTAGTTATAAATGGATTAATGGTGCAGGAAGTTTCTGGAATCACTAGATCTACATTCACATTCTACTTATTATAAATATTAATTCAGGTGAGTAACAACCTGTCTGGGATAGAGCTTATTCATTTGTGAATGAAAGGATTGGATTATAAGGTCCCTTTCAGTTCTAAATCTATGCTATAAAGGCTATTGCTCCTACCTAGATTGTGAAAGAAGGGATAGCAATTTGCTTTGATGAAGTTATTTGTGGGAATAGAAATTGATCTTAAGGTTTGAGAAGGAGAAATAACATTGAACTTATATTACTATCTAAATAGGCTCCCTAGAGACAAACAATAACTCTTCTATGAGTACTTTGTATTTCATGTATGAAACAAGAAAAGTCCAATTGCAAAAATGACTTGTGATTACACACACACACACACCACACACACACACACACACACACACACACACACACACACACACACACACACTAATATATACAATTTCCAGGCAGCCAGTACTGCAGCAACACTACTTGAAGTGCAAAAGTGAAATTCAAAGTAATCCATAGAAGAATAAAAAGCAGATTAAGGAAGATGTTTGATATACTTAGTATACAAACAAGAATGTGTAGGCATTGTATAGGCATTACTTAACCCTTCTCACATTATTTTCCATTTTTTTCTGGACATATTTCAGTTCTTTTCTTCCCTTTCCTTTTTACTTGATGGATTTTTCATAACTACAAAGGGACATTCCTTTTTTTTTTCAAAAAGTTTTTCAAAGTTCTATCACAGTGGCCTATCACGACATGATAATTATACAGTGCTGAGAAACTTGCACTTATAGAAGTGGCATCAGACAACTGGCATCAAGATCAACACTACTGAGGATCACCCATTTAAGGATTTTATGGAATTAAATATTTCTTTTCTTTTCTTTCTCTTTTTCCTCTCCCTTCTTTTCTTTTTATTTCTTTCTCTAGTCTTTCTCCTTGAACAAGATGTCAAATAATTAGATCTCAAATTCTATATGCTCAAAACTAAACTCATTATCTTTCTCTTCAAATATAACCCTCTTTTGAAATAACTTAATTATGTCTGGGAAACCACCCTTTTTCCAGTCACCCAATTTCACAACCTCATCATCATCCTCAGTTTCTCACTCTGATTCTAGGGAGTAGAATAGAGTGCAGGGCTTGAGTCAGGAAGACCTGAGTTCAAATTTAGCCATAGCTATGCAACCCCAACCTCAGTTTCCACTAAGTTAAATTAGCATAATCATAGCCCTCATTGGATTGTTACTTTTGTAAAGCACTTAGCACAATGCCTGACATATCTTGGTATATAAATGTTTTCTATTATTATTATTAATATATTGTGAGTGATTCAAGTGAAAATTCATGGACAAAATTATAAAAAAACAGTTTCCAAATCTTGTTTTTCTATCTCTGTATCTCTCACATTTGTCCCTTTCTCTCCATTCATATAGTCACTTCGTTTATAAAGGACTTCATAATATCTCACCTGAATTATAGTACTAACATCTTAATTGGTCTCCCTGACTCACATTTCTATCTTCTCTTCCATTCTTAACAAAGCTGACAAATTATTTTCCTGAAACAGATATCTCCAACCATGCCATTCCCTTACTTAATAAACTCCAGTGGTGCCCTATTGCCTCTAAGAAGAAACATAAACTCTTCTTTTTGATTTTAAAAGGTCTTCACAACCTGATGATTCCTTTCCAACTTCACATTTCATCTTTATATTTACACTGAGCATTCCTCCTCCCACTTTCATGCCTTTGCAATGACATTGAGTCTGCTGTCTCTTTTACTTTACTTTATTCAACCCTCAGCCCCTGCAGTCTTGATTTGGAACTATGAGTACTTGATGGCCTTGTGTGCCAGGACAGACCCAAACGGACCAAGCCAACTACTCTAATTTTCAGGAATTGTTATGTCTTTAATCTTTAGGGTTACTGTAATATATTCTCCATTTATAGAAATCATTTTGACAGATTTGAATTGTGCTGAGTGAGAAATTCCTCCAAAGATCCATATATTTGGTCAACTATATTAAATAACCTCTCTGTTCAATTCAATAAATGTCAATATTTATTAAGCACCTCAAGAAAAATTATCTGTTTATTCACTGGGATTCAGTCTAGCAAGCATGTTATTATCAACTGACTTAAAAGATTTGAAGTTTAAAAAACAGGGAGAATATTGGTCTTTAACCAATTTGGTGGAGGAATTCAGTAGAGGAGTTTTTCAAGAGAAAAGATCCTTAAATAGATTTACTGAAGAATGTGGACAATGTTTGTGACACTCCTAGCAATCACTGCTGCCTTGTTAACTGTCTTCATTCATGTCTCCCTACATTAGCAAATGATACAGTAAATGGGAACACTCCTTACAAAATATAAACCATTATACAAAATAAAAATATAAATGATCAATTTTTGAAGCATACACTAAAGTAAAAAAAATGAGGTTTGGCAATCTGAACAGAAATAGCTTAGAATTTTGTGGAGGGGAGGATTGCTTCAGAACTATATAGAAACATAGAAAATTTTAGTTCCCAAAAAACTTTTTTTTTTAATTTGGAATTTTATGAAAATAGCTATACTAAAATCCTAAATTAGAAAAGGAAAAAACTCAATTTTTCTTACTTTCTCTCATTCCCTTTCTCTTCTCATAACCATCAGCTCAACACACACATATGCACACACACATGCTCACACACATACACTCACATACATTCAATCAATTTCAACCAAAACAAAAAACCCCACAATTTTCATAAATGACAAAGATATGATTATGTATGTTTTAATATATTACTTCTATTTTCTAACTCTCTTCTTACTTCACTGTGACGTCCCTGGTCCCTAGAGAAGTCTTAAATTGAGAATAATAGAGGCTTAAAAAGAAACTGAAAATATTTTTTAAAGGTCCATGTCTTCTTGCCATCACAAGACCTTACAAGACCCAGTGAAAAACTTTGTAAAGGACCTGATTGAAAAAGAACTTGCTAAATTCCAGTCCAACTAAGACAAAAGTAATGTTCTCTCCACTCTCCACTCCACTCTCCACTCCACTCTCTCCACTCCACCTGATATATGTTAACGTCTACATAAGGTCTTTCCTGGTCCCCCAGCCACTAATGCTATCTTACCAAAATGATCTTGCATCAACTTTGTATGTCCCTATATATGTTGTATCTCCCTCCCCCTCCAGTTAAACTAAAAGTTCCCTGATAACAGGGGCTATTTCATTTTTGTACAGTGCCTATCACATAGTAATTTCTTTGTATATACTTGTGGATCTATTAGTCAAACATTCTACATCTCATGCTTCTTCTTCATTCCCCACATAAATCATTAATTCTGTTCATTCTGCCTATGAAATATATCTTATATCTTTCCCTTCCTATCCATTTCCACTTTCACTACCATTTTCTTGACCTTTCTCATTCTTCACCTAGGCTATTATAATAACCTCCCCATCCTCCTTCATTACCCACTCTGCACTATCATTCTTCTCTAATCCATCTTTTCACAAAAGCCAGGCAAATCTGCCAAATGTACTTGTTTGATCATATTAATTCCTGAAGGGAAAAAAAAGCTTTATTGACTCCCCATTTCTTAAACACAGAGACTTCACAGAACCTAATAATTCTAAGGAATACACAATTAAGATTGATTAGTTCTCAAATCCTCTCTAGTGAGTGGTCAAAGAACACCGACGTAACTTATGGTTAACTCACTCATTCAGTAGGGCCAATCATTAAGTGAAGATTTAAGAACTCTTGCCCTGAAACCTCTTACACCATGGGATCCATATCTGGATCTGATTAGAGCTTCAGATACACAGCATTTTTCCATCCAGCATCATTAGTCAGATACCTCATATTGCTTCTCATTATTATCAGCTCATTCTTTTCATGTAGAGTCTAAACAAGAAAGACTAAGCCAGACAGAGATAAGCTCTGCAATTCCACCTCCCTTAATTCTAATGCCTTACCTCTGTCAACTATTTCCAATTTATCCTATATATAACTTATGTATACATAGTTGTTTGTATGTTATTTCCATTTAATTATGGGCTCTATGAGAACAAGGACTGTCTTTTACCTTTCCTTTACTTTACCCAGTATTTAGCACAATGCCTAACATGTGGTAGATGCTTAATAAATATTTATTAACTAACTGTCTTGCTTCTTCGGTTACCCCTTATCCTCGGTCTTGTCGATGCCCCTTCCTTCTGCTGTTTTATCTAGATATTTTCTGTTGGACAGTTCCTTTCTCTACCCCAACTAGCTTTTCAACTTTATGGACAAGGCTGACCTAAAGCACAAAATGAGATAGACCATCAGAAGAGTATAAACATTTAACTTTCCTGTTTTATACATAAAGGATATTATGAAAGATATTTATGACCAGAATAAATGATGAACCATTTCATCCAGTGTGCTCCATTGGTATCCAGGAACAATAAAGATATCTCAAAAAATAGCATTCTGGGACAATTTCTACCCCAAATCCAGCATGACTTACAAGAGGAGATAACTGAGAGTATTTAAGATAGCCAGACATGTATGGATTGTGGAAGAAGAGGAAAAAAGAAGGAGAAGGAAGAAGAGGAAGAAGAAGAGGAGGAAAAGGAGAAAAAGGAGGAGGAAGAGGAAGAGAAGTAAAAAAAAGAAGAAAGAGGAAGAGAAAAAAGGAGGAGGAGGAAGAAGAGGAAGAGGAGAAGGAAAAAGAGAAGGAGGAAGAGGAGGAGAAGAAGAAAAAAGAGGAAGAGAAAGGAGGAGGAGGAGAAAAAAAAGAGGAAGTGGGATATTAGAGCTAGTATTCATATAGTACATTCTATGACAGGTAATGCACTAGGCATTTTATAAATAATATCTTATTTGATCCTCCTAATAATCCTAGGAGGTGTATACTATTATCATCCCATTTCACAGCTGAAGAAACTGAGGCAAACAGATGTAAAGTGACTTCACAGGGCCACACAACTAGCACATTTAAGAACTGGTATGAACTTAGGGCTTCCTGACTCCAGACCTAGTGATCTCTCCATTGTGCCACTTAGATGCATCACTTTGATAAGCAGTTTCAGAAGATGGAATCACATCAATGGATCAATGGCACAATAGTGCCTAGCATGATCAATCAATAAAGATTTATTATGTATTTACTATATTCTAGGTACTATGTTAGGTGCCAGGTATACAAAAAGAGACAAAAGGCAGTCCCTGCCTTAAACATGAAAGAATCTTAATGAGTGTTTATTAAATATGAAATAAGATTTCTTGATACTTTGGGTTGCTTTTACAATTTTGTACATTAAATTGAATTTATGAACTTGATATGTGCACCCTGAGGTACTCATCAAAAAGAGTACAATCTTTTAGTCTAAACACTGAATAAACAAAGTGAGTTGTTTGCTTGGGTATTTTCAAGATAAATTTGTTCCTGCTAAGGAAACTATGTATTTAGCATTTTTAATAGTTTCCGGAAGATGTCATGCTCTTCAAAAATCGAAAAAAGCAATAATAACTATGGTATCATTTAAATGTTCCAAAAGTTGGTATTATACTGTTTAGGAGCTCTACATGCTATAGATTAATTTAGGGAGTTTGCATAATGAAATGCAGTTGAAAGCATGGGTGGATATGAACCATTTCAGATTTCACTAGTGACCCATGGAAAAATGGGGGATGGCCACTCAGTCACTTTGGGAGAACTGATCTTTTTTTAATAGCATCTTGTTTCTTTGTAGCAGATGGAATGTATGTAAACTCCATGGGGAACATACTGTTTTGTTTTTGTCTCTCCAGTGCCTGGCAGAGTAAGTGGTTTTGAATTGAATTAACAAAATTTCTCTCTCTGACCAGAATTGGAATCTGTTGTTCAAGATGCATGTGGAAACATGACAGGGCAGAATTTTGTAATTGCTTTTTTCTCCATCTTTTATTTTGTAGCTCTGTTCAGAAACAGTTCCTTGCAAAGGGAAAGTGGAGAGAGATAGCCCTCAAATAATCAAGATAAGCTCTTATGAGGCAAAAGTTTTGGAAGTCTGAGAAAGGGTGGCTCCTGACCAAAATGTGAACAATTCTCCAATCTCTTTGAGCAATCTTTCCCAAAAGCAAAGTGATGAAGATAACGGTCCTCCCACCCCAAAAATTGTGAAACCCCTCTTAAAGAGATACCATTCAAAAATATACAAAAATGAGGGAGTAAAATGTATTATTTCCAAAAACAAGCATACCAAACATTCAATTCCCTGAAAGATAAACTCATTTCCTAAGAAGCCCATTTTCCTGAAAGCAGTTATTTCACAGGAAGGAACATTTTATTTATAGGTTATGTCTCTACAAATGGAACTGAATTACATTTGACTGAGAAATAGAATCACAAGGCTATGATCTTATGTTTGAGAAGCATAGATACTTCTGCAATACAGTATATAATACATATATCTTTCAACAGGTGAAGGTAGTGTAGATGGCCTTTGAGAGGGTTTCATTTACTTGGTTCACCATGAAAACAGAATCCTTTGTGAATATGTTTATGCTTAACAAGGGCTCAAGTTGGCCATTTCTCCTAAGGTTGCTTACTAGCATCCAATATGCTGCTTCTTTGAATCACTCCAGGTCACTGTGACCTTTTGTTCTCCTATTTTCAGAAGTAGGAAGGATGTACCAAAGAATTTATCTGGCATCTATGTACTATAGTGGATAGAGAACTGAACTTAGAGTCAGGAACTTGGGGATTCAAATCTAGCCTCAGATATTTGCTAATTGTGTGACCTTGGACAAGTTACTTAACCTATCTCTATGTCATCTATAAAATTCCTCATCCATAAAAGGGCAATAAATGTACCTACATTACAGGGCTGCTTTAAGGATCAAATTAGATAATATAGATAAGCCCTTTGCAAACTTAAAGTACAATAGAAGGTCTACCCATATAGCCATGGACCTCTCCTGTTTCCAACTTTGGAATCAGTCAAAAGCAACATAGAGAAACTCCATAATAAGCATCAAGCCCATGAACTCCACTGATAGGAAAACAGAGCAATAAGAACAGTGAAATATCAGTTCCCAAAAACTAAATGTTAACAATTAGAGTTTGTTGTTATATGTTTCCCACTTAATTAGTTACAGTATTTTCAATACTTAACACTTCAAGAATTCAGGCTGGTAAACAGCAGGTAATTTTCACATTTTCTGCCACCAAATCTTCACAACCATCTGTTAGCAATAACAGGTTGTCCTCTTCAGAGCGCAAGGTTTCCTTCAAGAGGAGAAGAAAAAAACTTTCAAAGTGATCCCAGAGTTCAAGTAAAAATCTAGGAAGAAGTATGATTCCAAAAATAGTTCTCCTAAGTGCCAATATAAAGTAAATTTACTCAGAGACTAGGGCAGTGATTCTAGTATCTATCCATCCAAATTTCACATCAATTTTCAGACTAATGAAATATGAATAATGCAGATAATTATCCAACATCCATATATAATGTTTGCAATACTGATTTAAAAAATATGACAGACTTCTATATTTCTGAGGTCTGTAATTTTGTCCAAGTAGGAACTCCTTCTACCAACATAGATCACAACTTCTCTATAACTCAGTATATGTTTTTCAAGAGTTGCTGAGTCTAAGAATCCCTCACCCTGTAGCCAGCTTCTGATGAGTCCTTGCAGAGCTGACAGCTTTCAGCATGAAGCATCCTACCCACATCCTGACAGATGGCTATTTTCATTAAATCATTTCCCTTCCCACACCTTCCATCAATAAATAAATATTTATTTATTGTGCCAGGCACTGTGTTAAGTTATGGGAATAAAAAAGCAAAAGACAGTCACTGTCTTCAAGTCATACACAATGTTATTGCCCTTCCATCTTCTGGCTCTCACTAAGACCTGGCTCCCTCCAGATTACACAAGCTCCCTCGCCTCCCTTTTGAGTACCAGCTGCACTTGGCTCACAGTCTTTCTCTTCTCAACTTTGGCCCTCATAATAGGGGACTTCAACACACACACACACACATATATATATGTTGATCCTTTTTAAAATACTTTGACCTTACAGTTTCTCAATTTATTCATTAACCTTTGCCTCTACTCCAACTCAGCCACACACAAAAATGGTCATACTCTTGATCTTACCATCATCCTCAACCACACTACTTCTATGTTCACTAATTCTGTAATTCCTTTATTTGATCATAACATATTGTCATCCAATTTCTCCCTTTTTTCTTGCAACCCAAAACCCTGTTCCTCATCCACATTATGATCTCCAACCCACCAACTCTTCAGGTTTCTCCCAAGCCATCACCTCTGTACTAGCTATATTCTCCTTTTCCATCTTGACCTCTTAGTGAATCAGTCCAATTCTATACAGCCTTCTTTACTTGACTCCCTTTACACTCTTAATATTGTCAAACTTGCCCTACAAAGGCTAAGCTTTGTATCTTTCCCACCATCTGCTGCCTTTGCTCTTACACACATGCTACTGAACAGAATTAGAGAAAATCACAAAATTGTGTTGACTGGATCCACTATAAATTTCTATTACATAAACTCAACTGACACTTCACTGATGCAAGGCAGCAAGCATTTCCCTAATTAACTCAGAATTCCACTCATCACAGAAACCTTCTTATCCCTTCTCAAACTTCCAAATTCCTCTCCCACCCACATCTCATTAGCAACTTTCCTTCATATTTTGTTGAAAAACATAACATCTTTCACTAAGAACTCACTCTCTTCATCGCCTCCTCATTTCTCATTTTGCAGCTGCTTTCTGCCTCTATCCCTCTTCTATTTCTGTCTCACATGATGATGTGATCATTCTCCTTGACAACACAAACCCCGCTTACATATACATGTGATTCCATTCCATGCCATTTTCTCCAGCATTTTTACCCCTCTACCATTCCCAATCTCACTTCTCTTAAATGTCTCCCTCCTTCCTGGCTGCTCCCCTATTCCCTTCAAACATTCTTATTCCTCCTATATCATTAAAAACATTTCATTTGAGACATCCATCTCTACTAGGTACCATCCCATGTCTTTTGTCCCTTTTATGGCTAATCTTGGAAAGACTGTCTACAATCAGTGCCTTCAGTTCCTTTCCTCTTTCTTCTTAAATATCTATAATCTGGCTTCTGACCTGATCATTCCTCCAAAACTGCTTTCTCCAATGTCACCAATATTCTTATCTGTTTTTGTTTGCTTGTTTCTTGCCTTTTTAGTTTACATCCTTCTTGGCTTCTCTGTCACTTTTGACAAGTTGATCACCCACTTCTCCTTGATACTTTTTTTTTATGTTTTTGGGACACCATTCTCTTGGTTCTCCTTTTGCTGATCTGGCCACTATTTCTCAGTCTCCTTTGGTAGTTCTTCATCCAGATCACACCTGCTAACTATGGGTATACCACAAGATTCTATTTGGGTACTCTTCTCCCTCTATATTATTTCACTTGGAAATCCCATCAGTTCTTGTGGATTCAATGATCATTTTCTCACTTCAAGAATCAAATATAAAATCCTCTGTCATTCAAAATCTTCTCCCTCTTCCAACTTTCTTATACCTCACACTCTCCCCCGTCCCATCACATATTCTAGGATTCAGTGACACCAGTCTCTTAACCAGATATGACTTGGACATTTTCACTGATTTTCCTTCACGTCCACAATGTTCTGCCTCCCCATTCAGTCCACTGGTTTCCATGACTTCCTTCAAGTCCCAGTTAAAATTCTCTACCTTCTATTTGAAGCCTTTCCCAATCTTTTTTTTAATTCTAATACCTTTCCTCTGTTTATATCTAATTTTTATGTACATAGCTTGATTGTGCATTTTCATGTTGTTTCCCTCAGACTATAAGCTCTTTAAGAATAAAGACTTTTGCCTTTATTTGTATTTCTAGCATTTACTGCAATGTCTTACACATCCAAATACTAAAAAATTATCTAACTGAGAGATGAGTGATTTAAGATGCAGAATGAGACAAATTTTTAGACATAGCCAATATGGGAATTTATTTATTTAACTATGCATAATTGCTATAAATAGCGTTTTTCTCTCTTTTTTTCTTTCTGAAAAGTAGGAGTGAGAGATAGGAGAAAGAGAAAATAAATATTTGCTAGTAAAAATTAAATTTTTTTAAAATGACTAGTTTTCATTTAATAGACTGATAAGCTCTTACCAGCTTGATAAAATGTGCTAGACTTTACCTTCCAGTAGCATAGACTCAAAGAAATCATTGTCACTTATGCACTATAATGAGACCTCAGAGTAAAACTTTATAAAAAATAATTAAAATAGGTGACATAAAATGTTTTACAGGGGCAACTAGGTGGTACAGAGCACCAGCCCTGAAGTCAGGAGAACCTGAGTTCAAATTTAGTCTGACACTTAACACTTCCTAGCTCTGTGACCCTTGGCAAGTCACTTAACCCCAATTGCCTCAGCAAAAATAAATAAATAAAATAAAATGCTTTATAGCAGCTGTTCTTAACTTTTTTTTTAATTGTGGACTCCTTTAGCAGTTGAGTAAAACCTATACACCTCCTCTCGGAATAATGTTTTTAAATGCATAAAAATAAGATTACAAATGAAATCAATTATGTTGAAAGACAATTATCAAAAAAAAAATTAAATCCATTGAACCAGCTTAATAAACTTTGCATTATATAGTTTTAAAAGTCCATTCTTTATAATAGCCCAATAAGTTAGATACTGAAAGTATTATACCTGCTTCTATTGAGATAATCATATGATTTCTGTTAGTTTGGTTATTGATATAGCCAATTATGCTAATAGTTTTCCTAATATTGAACCAGTCTTGCATTCCTGGTATAAATCCTACTTGGTCATGGTGTATTATCTTGGGGATGACTTGCTGTAATCTCTTTGCTGATATTTAAGATTTTTGTCTCAATATTCACTAGGGAAATTGGTCTATAATTTTCTTTCTTTGTTTTGATCCTACCTGGTTTCAGTATCAACACCACATCTAGGTCATAAAAGAAATTTGGTAGGACTCTTTCTTTCCATATTTTTTCAAATAATATGCATAATGTTGGAATTCACATGTAAATCCATCTGGCCCTGGAGATTTTTTTCTTAAGGAGTTGATTAATAGCTTGTCCTATTTCTTTTTTCTAAAATGGGATTATTTAAGTAATTTATTTCCTCTTCTGTTAATCTGGGCAATCTATATTTTTATAAGTATTCATCCATTTCACTTAAATTATCAGATTTATTGGCATAAAGTTGGGCAAAATAACTCCTAATTATTGCTCTAATTTCCTCTTCATTGGTTGAAAGTTCTCCCTTTTCATTTTGAAACAATTTGTTTTTCTTCTTTCCTTTTTCTAGTCAAATTAACTAAAGGCTTATCTATTTTGTTGGTTTTTTCATAAAACCAATTCTTATTTTTGTTTATTAATTCAGTAGTTTTCTTACTTTCAATTTTATGAATCTCCCCTTTTATTTTCAGAATTTCAAATTTGGTATTAAATTGGGATTTTTTTTTAAACTTGTTCTTTTTCTAGCTTTCTTTTACTTGCAAGGGCAATTCATTGATCTTCTCTTTCTCTATTTTATGCAAGTAAGCATCTAGAGATATGAAATTTGCCCTAAGAATTGCTTTGGTTACATCCCATAAATTTTAGTATGTTGTCTCATTATTCTCTTGGATAAAATTATTGATTTGAAAGTATTATTCCAATAATACTGTGTCACAGAAAATAAAACACTAGGCACAAAATGAAGAAGCCCTTTGTCCAAATTCAGCCTCAGATATGTATTAGTTGTGTAATCCTAACCAAGTCACTTAGCTTCTGTTGGCCTCAGTTTTCTGATCTGTAAAATGAGGATAATAACAGCATCTATCTCCCAGAACTGTTATCAAATGACCAGATCAAAGGATCAAATGAAATAACATGTAATAAACACCATACAAAAATATGTGCTTTTTTTTTTAAAGCTACTTTATACAAGAAGAAACTGAGGCATTTGGGAAAGTTCAGTGGTTTACCCAACCTCAGATGATTAAATATTAAAAATGATAAATAAAAAAATTATGTAAATTAGTATCATTAATTTAGAGTTAGAAGAAACCTTAGCAGTCAACTAATCTAGGTTAACCTATCTAACAGATAAGAAAACTGAGACCCTGAGAGGTTACTAGTTTTCCAGGGTCATAGAGGTAATAAGTGGCAGAAAACAATATTTTAACTTGGGTCTTCTCATTCCAAATTCAGCATCCTTTCCACTGTTCCATACTCTTAGAACTTGAAGCTGGGTCCTGGGATTGCAAGTCTTGTGCTTTTTTTTCCTATTATGTCAAGTCACTTCAGAAACATATCGATATTTTGGAAATTGATGATTTTATCAATGTGGACGTTTCTGCCATCAAAAAAAAATTTAATGTGTTATCCACATTAACATTGAGTTAATGTGGATAAAGAAAAGCCATCACCTGTTGGCCTCCCTTTTTATAATGAGTCTTCCATCTCAGCTGAGTTAGCATGTAGGTAAAAGCCGTACACTCCATTCCCAAGTCTATACTCAAGGTGTTTCCACCTTAGTAGCACTTGCTAGAGCTGATGCTATAAATGGGCATTACTATAACTTGAGAAAAATATAACTATGATTTTCTCAACATATTGAACACAAGAGCAATATGATATGTAGAAGGGGTAAAGGCAAGGTTTGGAAGATTATGGGAGAGAGAGGAAGAGAGAGAGAGAGAGAGAGAGAGAGAGAGAGAGAGAGAGAGAGAGAGAGAGAGAGAGAGAGAGAGAGA
>JAJPUD010002942.1:249704-282259 GCA_023553655.1 Myrmecobius fasciatus
AGAGAGAGAGAGAGAGAGAGAGAGAGAGAGAGAGAGAGAGAGAGAGAAATCAGAAACCCCAAATCAAGGGCCAACCATGTTTTCAGGCCGATGATCTTGTTTCTGGGTGTTTCTGGGATGCTGACTCCAGGAGTAGCAAAAGCACACCATTCCATCCCTCCATACCTACTTTAATGCTGCTGACTTCACTGAAAATCCATCCTATGAAATCATATCTTAGTATTCACAGCTGAGGGATGTTTGCTTCAAAATTATGGGCCAGATTCATTTTCCCCCCAGTCTCTACAGCTTGCATGGTGTCTTAGCTGAATGTTAAATGGTAGTATTAGCTGAAACGGCATTTAGCAGTTCAACACATGGCTGAGTAAAGCCGAGGGGAGAATTCGATGATAACATTTCAAGGAGAAATTGCCAATGGACAAAAATAGCAAGGAGGCAAGGGAGCACAGTGTTTAGCAGTAGAATTTTAAAAAGAAATGTGATGCTGTTGTGTTCTTTTCAGGATGCATCCTCCTTTGAGGGCTTGCTAAAAGAAGCTACTCTTTACTGCTAATCAGAGCTATAAGCATTGAGGTACTTACTTGGCCTCTAGAAGCAAAGGCACTTACCAGGGGACAAATTGAAGCTTGCTAACTTTTTTATTATGCCCTTGCTGTTTCACTTACCCAGACTTTGCAAGACAAATGCTATTAAATGCCAGAATACAGGATTACACCCATGCTACTTCTGTAGTTATAATGTCCACAACCACAAGAAATACCACAAACACAAAAATACCCATACCTTGGATGGAGTTTTAAGAATGAGTCTTAAATAATAATTCTAATGAAGATTCTAATCACTGGAGACTTTCCTTAAAAACTCAGCCACTAGTGATGATTAGCCGCATTAGGTGAAATAGGGGGAAAGCATGCAACAAAGAACACCAGATGTTATATAGGAACAGCCAGGTTTTCTAGTGGTATTGCTTCAGAGAATTCTATTAAAAATCAGGAAAAGTTAAAGTGAAGAAAACAGGCTGTCACAAACTCAAGCTGATTTCAAACAATACAAATTTGATTCTTTAGGGTCCTTGTTCTCCTCAAGGTAAGAAAGCACCAAACCACAATCTGCCATTGCCCAGAGCCAGCTGCAAATTGAGTAATCAAAGTAGGTGAGATTCACTGCTTTTTTTCTACCCTCTGTCCCAACATCTTCCTTTGTGACTGATAATAGCATAAGACTTCCCCATTTCAAATTCTCTGAGCCAGAGAGCAAGTGAGGAATTTCTCATCACAAAAGAACAGGCAAAAAAGAAAGATATAGAGTGCAAAATGAGTGGGAATAGGAGAGTGAAATTGTTTATCTTTTACTTTAATTTAATGCATAGTAGAACTTCAGAGATCTTTATTTTCCTTATCTTAATCACTTGAGCACAGAGTAAGAGAGCAGAAAATGAATTATGTCAATAAGAGATGTAGAGCCAAGATAATTGTACCAAATACTATTTTAAATATTTTCATCCACTAGATTAGAACTTGTGAAGCAGTAGTACACAAAGGAGATAAATGCTATGCAAGGAGAGTGGGAGGGGGGGACATCTGGCTACATTAAGATGTTCTTGAAGGCTGCCTTGGAAACATACTCTAAGATACTTCAAATCCCTTGATTAGATTTTAATCATACAACTGTCTCTCTATGTTTAAAGGGAATAATGCAAGGTAAACCAAACCAAACAAAAAAAATTTATAGGGATACAAGCACAAATGCAAAGTCTTAAAGTTGTGTTCAAAAACTCAATTTCACATATATGCCAGAGAGAAGTACCTAGACAGAAGTAACAAAATAAATATCAATTCATCTCAAAAAGTTTTGGGAGATGTAGTAAGCAAAATGCTTACTGTAAATTAACAATCAGTTATTAAACAATGTATACAGGTACTATATTCTGGGTATACAAATACAAGCAAAAAGAAAAATAGTCCCTGCCCTCAAGAAGTTTATATTTTAATGGGAAGAAAGGGGTGCCTAATGTCAGAGCAATGGTGAAATCTGTAGTACAGCCTGGTGAATAATGAAGAGATGGTTGGTGCGGGCACTTCTTAAATGAATTTTCATTAGAAAGTCTCTGGTTGAAGGAGGAGACACAAGGGTAGAGGGTACTTCAAAGATATGAATTCCAAGTCTGAAGTGATCTTCCAAGATGAAGAAGCTTCAGCAGTCTTGGTGAAGAATTCCAGATTAGTCCAGTGAGAAATGAAGGCAGTTATATGGATAACCTAAAAAAGGAGAAGCATCATCTTAGATTGCATTATACTTCACCCATTAGTGTCCCTCAGGGTTCCATACTGGACCCTCTCCTTTTTCCCCTCTATTCTACTTCACTTGGTCAGCTCCCATGGATTTGGTTATTATCTATCAAATCTATCTATTCTGTCCCACCCTCTCTGTGGATATCCACTTTCATATCTCCAATTTCCATTCAGATATCTCAAACTGGATGTCCATTAAGATAGCTTAAAAATGACAAAACTAGAACTCATTATCTTTCCCCCAATCTCTTCCCCCATTCTATTTTCCCTGTTGCTGTAGAAAGCAACACCATCCTCCTATCCCTCAAGTTCACAACCTAGGAGTCATCCTTGACCCTCACTATCTCTTACCACTCTCCCATATCTAATCAGTTGACAAAACCTGTCACATTACTCCAATAAGCCCTCTTCTCTCCCCGGTCACCCTAAAGCTCACCCTCATCACCTCAGTCCTGGATTATTGCAATAGCCTGCTGGTTAAGTCTGCCTTTCTCGAGTCTCTCCCCTTTAAATCATCCTCACTTTGCCGCCAAAGCAATTGTCCTAAAGTGCAGGTCTTATTATGTCACACACTGCCCTCTCTGTTCAATAAACACCAGTGGTTCCTTATCAATTCCAAGATCAAATACAAAGCGCTCTGTTTGGTCTTCAAAATCCTTTATAATCTAGCTTCCTCCTACCTTTCCTGCCAGGTACTTTTTGATCTACAAACAATATATACATGTCTCAATTCCAGGTATTTTCTTTGCCTGTCCACCATGTCTGGACCACTCTCCCCTCCCAATTCACCTACTGAATTTTCTGGCTTTTTAAAAATCTGAATTAAGATACCCCATCTTCTAAAGAAAAATTTTACTCTGCTAATTATTTCCTATTTAGCCCTTACATAATTAATTTGCATTTATTTGTTTGCTTGTTGTCTGCCCCATTAAAGCAAGGAGTCTTTTGCTCCCTTTTTGTATGACCAGTGCTTAGCACAGTGCCTGGAACAAAATATTGATTAAGAAAGCAATAGTGTCTTAAATGAGATGCCCATCAAAAATCTAGTTAGTCCTTGAGATGGTTGAGTACAGATTTGAAATGAATCATGCATTTTAAGAAATGGCCAGTCGATTTGTTTTGCTCAATTAGACATAGTTTCATGAGGGGCTTTTGTAAAAATATGGATTCACTGGGAAGTGATAGGAACAGGTGTTTTTAAGCATTAATAAAATATTTATTTCTTAAAAAACAATATCCCAAAAGTTACTAAACTGTGTATACTCTTTAACCCAGAGATACTACTATCAGACATATCCTCAAATAATAACTAGTGTAATTAAGGTTTGTTAAGTACTTTAAATATATAATTTGTTCCTCAGAACAATCTATCTTGATCAAAACTAGTATTACCCTCATTTTACAGATGAGAAAACTGAGGCTGGAAAAGATCTTTAAATGCACAAAAAGAAAAGAAAATCAGTGGGAAACACAATTTGGTTAGTCAATCAACTTTTATTAAGCATCTATTATATGCTAGATGGTGTGCTGTGAGCTGGGGATACAAAATAAAAAAGACAAAAACAAAAAAACAACAGTCCGTGCTTTCCTGTCAAGGAGTTCATTGTCTAATAAAAGAGACAATAAGCAAATACATATGTGCAAACAAGCTACAGATAAGAATATAGCCAAATAGGAAATAATTATAAGAGGAAGGTGCTAAATAAAGGGTTAAGAATGGTTTTCTGTAAAAGATGGGATTTTAGTTGGGACCCAAAGAAAGTAAGGGAAGCTAGTAAGTAGATGTTAGGGGCAGGGGGCAAACAGGGAGGGAGAGACAGACAGACAGAGACAGAGAGAGACTTTTAGCCTTATTGTATCTGCACCACAGTGCAGACTGATAGCTGCATTATGCAGTCCTCTTTTTCTTGCTATTATTTGTACAAAGTAATGCAGAATCAGACATAATTGAAACAACTGAACAATTCTCATTTAAGTAAGAATTGAACTATGCAAACTCTGAGGTCTTTTTCAACTCTTGAGATTTTGTGATTCAGTTGAGATCACTAACATCCTAGTTATCCAAGTTCCTATTTTCCTGTCTCTTCTTTCTTCCTCAAACACTGATTAAATCAGGGTAACTTTAGCAAGTCTAGTCAATTATATCTTCAAAATAATTTTTCCCATCTGTTGCTTTTTCTCTATTGGGAAAACCTGATATATCATAACAGCCTCTTAGCTGGTTTTTCTTCCTTCATTTTCTTTCCTCTCCAATCCAATACTCTGCATATTACCTATGCATATTAGAACAATTCATACCTGCCATTCATATCTTCCCATACATTTTTCAAAAGTTGTCTACTCAGCCCGGTGGAAGCCTTCCTTGACATTGTGTGAATATCAATGAAACAAGTCAATTGTTCATCCATTATCCTTTTCTCTTACTGTGATCATCACATTATCTTTTCCAGGAATACATTTATTTTATTTTATTTTATTTATTACATTTTTTATTACCTATACAATTCTTAGTTACCATTACCTTTGTCTGATCCTCAATATCAATTCTTTAGAGAATTATTTTATTATTTATTTTCCATGACTCAAGGCTATAAAATACCAATGAAGATTATCAATTTTTTAATGGATCTTTATTTTGGGGAGAAGCCTTTAGCCATTAAAAGAATTACATGGTATCCAGCCTGTTTTCCTCCTCTTATATAGTTCTACACTCAGCTCATATTCCAAATGTCTGTCCAAGATACAGGTACTCAAGGTTGAGATTTATGGGTTGCTCATACAATTTCTGTAGTATTGACCACAAATATTCCTTATCCATTCAGCATTCCCTGTATGGAGAATGTACTCAAACTCTTGAGTAAATATATTAAATATGTGTAATATTGTATATTATATAAATATTAAACATATCATAATATATAAAGATATAACATTAATTTTACAGTGTTTCAAGATTAAGAACAGTCTATGTGATGTCATCTAAAGACAGAAGTATCCAGAGGGTCTCACCTTCCATAGGGACTTTCTTTTTGATTTGGATTCAGTGTCAAACTTGGGAAACTTTATTTACTATATTAATATCTTTCACTCAAATACATGATTCTAAAGTTGAGATTGACTATGGTTCTTTTTTAAATTACAGTTTTATTTTTATTTTCAGTTACAAATTCTCTCCCTCCTTTATCCTCTTCTCTACTCATTCAGATTGTATGATATATAATACTCATTATACACATGAAAAATATAGTTCTGCGTCAACCATGTTCTGAAAAAAGGGGAGTAATGCTTCAAAATGATTTTTCATATGACTTAATAATTTGGATTTCTTCCTCTGAAAAATGTTCATTCGTGTTCTTTGACCATTATCAACTTGGGAATATATACATTTGGCCTAAATTTCTATATATTTGAGAAATAAAACCTACACCTGAAAAAATTTATAAATTTTTTCTCACCTTTCTAATTTTCTTCTAATTTTGGCTACAATGTTTTTGCTTACATAAAAACTTTTTGATTTTATGTGATCAAAATTACCATTTTATCTCCTATGAATATTTATCTCTTATTTGGTCATGGGGTCTTCCTCTATCTGTATTTATAATAGGTAGTTTCTTCTGGGGTCCATTAATTTGCCTATAATTTTCATTGATTGTCTAAATCACATACACATTTTGAACTTATCTTTGTATACAGTATAATATGTTGGTCAATGCCCATTTATGCCAGATTACCTTCCAGCTTTCTAAATGATTTTCATTAAATAGTTCTTTCCCCAATGGCTGATATCTTTGGGTTTATCAAACACTAGGTTAGTGTGCTCACTTGCTTCTATATATTGTATACTTTGTCTAGTCTACTATCAACCCTTTATTTCTTATCTAGTACCAAACTGTTTTGATTATTAAAGCTCTGCAGTATAGTTTGAGACACTTGTACGTTAGGCCACTTTCCTTCACATTTTTTCCAGTTACTTCATTCTATTTCTTGATCTTTTGTTCCTCCAGTTGAATTTTATTTATTTTCCTTCTCTACAAATTCTTTGGTAGTTTGCTTAGTATGGCCCTGAATAAGTAAATTAATTTAGATAGTATCATCATTTTTATCATATTGACTCAGGCTACCCTGGAGTAATCAATATTTCTGCAATTCCTGAAATCTCTATTTGTGTGAAGATTGTAATTGTGTTCATAGGGTTGCTGTGTGTATCCTAGCAGGTAAACCCCCAAGTATTTTATATTGTCTGCAGTTATTTTAAATGGAATGACTATAGATCTTTTCAATAGCCTGTACTCTTCTAATATCTTCATCAAGATTGTTGTTTATCCTTTGATCTCTAAGAGGACCAGGACATCAAAGACCATGACATGCAAGTGAGTTGGTTTTAAGTGAGGGAGGGCTGTGCCTCACTTTTTCATCCAGAGCCATCTGATTCCAGTGGCCACATAAAGATCAAGAAATGAGAGATAGTTTTTGCAAAAAGATCACCATGAAGATAACTGCAACCTGTGCATTGACTTCAGTTACAGAGGATGGAGAAATAGAAAAGTTCTAGAAGGAACTCAACAAAATGCTCTAAATTAAACTGATATGTAATTTGAAATTGAGTTCATTGCAAAGGTAGACATAATGGAGAACAATGAAACAAATGATAGAAAATATGGTTCTGGTTTAAAAAATGAGAGACTACACAGAAGCCTCACAACTATGCATCATGAATATGATTTCCAGGTATTTAGTAGTTTTCTTCCTTTCCTTCCTTATTCCCTCCTTTCCCTTCCTTCTTCCTTCCTTCTTTCCTTCCCTCCTTCCTTTCCTACCTTTGTAAAAACTTACCATGATAATTGCACCATACAATAACCAAATGACTCATAAAATTATATTTCTTATTGCCTTTAGAAACACTATAAATAAATTCTGCCAACTCCTCTATTTTCTTCTCCAGTAACTGTGAGCCATCCTTTCATTTAACTGCAATTTGTTTTTATCTTCTGATTTCATTTATAGAAAGAATGTCAAAATTGACATGTTATCCTATTCATTTTCGTGAATAGGATGTATATTTGTCTGTCACTGAACAAAGATCTCACATTTAAGGTACCAAGGACTAAGTTAATGTTTACACATGGCCTAAAAACTGTGATTCTAAGCATCCACAACCTCCTTTTCCTTCTGTTTGCCACCATCATTGCAGAAGCCAAAAAGAGGCTGCCAGAACCAAAGGTCAGTTTGCATTTTCTTTTGTTTTATGGATTTCTGTAGATAAGTAATTCATTACTGAGTGTCCAGGCTACTGGTGATGCACCTATCTGGAAGCCAGGGAAAACCAATTTGATTAGTTCAATCTCAGCTCCCAGAACAGTTTATAAACTAAGGCTTAACCAGCTGAGAGTCTGGTGTGCCCCCATCTGCTTGCCTGATGTGGTATAGTACATTTTATTTCATCATTCTGTGTCCTATGGCTCAGTTAGAAATAAGCTTCTTGATTTCTTGCTTCTCATTCTTTAATAGACAATTCAAAGAATATCCTCAATGTATTGGTCTAAGTCATACCACTGCTTCCACCACACTGGTGACAATGCAATCAGCTCTGCCTAAGGTTTTTTTGGACCATGAATGATTCTGGACCTTCAATAAAAATACACATCCTTCTGCACTTATGAGTGTGCTCCCTGTACTTCTGTAGAGCAACTTTATTTCACACATCTATCTCATCATCTTTCTATATGCATTACAACAAAGCTTTGTTAACTATTTGGTGGTGGTATAATATTTACTAGAACCAGTACTTTGCATTGATTTACACTATCTATCAGAAAGTAGACATAATCTGTTGCCTTTCCAACATGGTAAAATTTTCCAGAACTTGAACTCTGATAGCATAACTTTCAAGAACTGAGGAGCACCTCCATGCCCTGATCAGGGAACAGAAAAAGGTTTTGTGGAAGAATGCATCTTTCACACATATGCCAAAAATAATTTTTCTATATCAAAGAATTGTATCCCTTTCCCAAAATCTTCAATAGTTCCTCCTTGCCTCTCAGATAAAATATAAACCACTGAGCCTAACATTCAAGGCCCCTGATAATCTGTCTGCAATCCACCTTTTCAGCCTGATTTCACATTGCTTCCTTTTACAGATTCTACAATCCATCCAAACTGAAGCATTTGCTGTTCCCTAAAGTAAAAATTCCATCTCCATACATTGACTCAAACTAGTTTCTGATTTCACCTGTCATATATTTATCTTCTCTTGCTGGCTAGAATGGTAGGTAGACCCAACACAGTTTGAATTACCTCCCTTTCCCAGGGTGATTGACCTGAAATCCAGGTGTAAGCCTTAGTGGTCAGACACACATCAAGATCGCCAATCTCTTTGCCTAACAGAACAACTTAACATACATTAAGTGCCTACTATGTGCCAGGAATTGTACTTAGTAAGGATTCAAGTATGAAAAAAATGGTCTCTGCCCTCAAGAAACTAATAATCTGATGGGAAAAGATGATCTCTGCTCTCAAGAAACTAATAATCTGATGGGAAAAGATGGCACAAAAAAGCAAAGTTAAAAAGGGAACTGGGAGTTAAAAAGGGTACCTGACTCAGGGACATGATGGAGAAATCCAAATAAGAGGGTGGGAAATGAAGAGATAGCTAGCCAGGGTGTCCTCTTAAATAGAGACTTGGGGAGGTGCTCATCACTCTGCACTCCAACAAAAGGGGTAGAAGGTGCTTATGAGCACCAAGGTTAGTGCAGTCTTTCAGGATGCTGATCAGATTGCTGATGATGAAGTTTCCAGGGGCGTGATGGAGAAATTCAAAGAGTGCAGTTAGTCCAGAAAACTAATAAATATTTATAGAACTTAAATATCATTTAATATTGGGCTTTAATGTTATCTCATCCCTCTACTAGACTATTTGGTACTTGAGAGCAAGAGCTCTGGCCAATCAAAACTCTGTCATCCCTAGTGCTTAGCACAATTCTTTGCATAGAAAAAGCTCATAGATTTAGAGTTGGAAACTGGAAGAGATATTAGAAATTATATAGACTAGAGTGTCAAGCACCCAGCCCTAATGTAGCCAACTAGATTAAAATGTAATTGGAAATATTTAATAAAAATGCAACAAAACATAGATAACATTATAATTAAAAACCAAGTCAATGTGTAGTTACAGGGATCTTTATGTATAGATTATGTATGGATTAGTGTCTTCATTTCTATTTGAGTTTGACATTCCTCCCCCCCAATCTGGATCAGCACCTTCATTTTACAGATGGGAAAATTAAAGGTAAAAACAAATAAATAAACAATGTGTCCAAGGTCACAGAGGTAGCCAATGGCAGAGGTAGGATTTGAACCAGATATTCAGACACCAAGTTCAGGGCTCTTTGCACAGGCACTGAAATGTTTTATGAATGAGTAAATTTAATTTTTAAAAAGCAAAACCTTTCTGAAAGAAATATTAATTTCCATAAATTTTATTTGTTTATATAATATTAATTTATAAAAGTTTTAAGAACCTCTTGGATTTATCCATAATGCATAAAGACAGAGATAATAGACAAAGAATTTCTTCCCTATTGCTGATATTCTTCAAAATAAATCTTCAGTGAAAAGCATGTGTTGAAGGTGCAATCCAAAGGAAACATCTTGGTCAAAGCACTATGGTAAAATACCATGCAGCTCATGTCTAGCATTTTAGAACAAAATTTCCATGACTTGAGAGGATGCTGGATATTATGCAACTGAAGTATTCCTTTTAATATTTTGGGGGAAAGGGGAATCTTGAAGAGTTCTATTATATTCTACCTGGAATAAAGAATTCTTATTTAAATATGGAATTATCCATTATTTTAGGTCCCAGAATCTTTGGAGAATATTTGCTGTTTCCCAATCTGGTTTTGAAATATGCAAACTTATTCTGGTTTTTGAAACCAGCAAAGGAATAAAAACTACCAAGGCATCAAAATGAAAAGTTTAAAAAGAAAAAGACTGATAAAGCATGCAAAATTCAGAAAAGCAGAAAAATCAAGCAATGTAAGCTGGTAGGAAATATAACCTGAAAGGCAAGCCTTGGACTAGTGTTATAAAATAACACTAAAATATATATATATATATATATATATATATATATATATATATATATATTGATTCACTGGAGACATTAACCATATGATTCATTCTTTATTGATGATGATTCACTGTATTAGGCAAACTTTGGAGGGATTATTATATAAGGATACTGTAGGAAGACTTCATTAAAGTCTAGAACTGAAATGGAAAGAATAAAATAATTGGAGGAGTAAAAGCTCCTGACTCCTACCTCTAGTTATTCAGTATTAAAGCTCCTCCCTCTCCTCCCTGGGGAGGAGATAATCCAATCAACATCACTAAATATTGGAGCTGGGACTCTGGCTGTGCAAGGTGGAGGAGAGGGTTGAGGGCAGGAATTGTTCCATTTTTATCTTTGTAATTCAATTACCTGGCATGTAGTAGATGCTTAATAAATGCTTGATGACTCAAGCCTTTATGGACAATAATCATTATTAGAAAATCTTTGCATTGAATCTTTTTGCTATTCTGAAAACGAGAAAGGTAATAGAATACAAAGGTCTAGTTGTATGCCCATATCTAAGAATTTGTAGATACTGATTTTTAATTAATTCACTCCCAGGCTATGAATAGGATTCAAAACCTCCAGTTAGTGCAAACTATAAAGTAGACTCCTCACTGGGAAACTACCCTCAGAGTATGTGAAATCAGAATATGGAACAATTAACAGGAAAAGAATAAAAAACAAGATATAATGAATAGTAGTTGGAGCTTGTTATGAGAAAATGATCAGAACATGAAAGGAAATAACATAACTGAGTTGAAGATGAGAATAAAATGAAACTACATCTCAACAGAAGTGGTTTGTGGATTGACTTTATGGTGAATCCTCATACTTTCAAGGCAACTCTAAACAGGGCTTTAACCCAAGAGAGACCTGGCTTTGGGAACATAAGTAAGATTGTTTAATATGCTGAAGTCTAGAGTCCTTCTAATTAGATAATTCTATCTTTCCCCCAATGACCCCAATACAATCTCAGTCCACCAAGATCCCATCAAACTTTGTCTTCCTAATAGTTGGGAGACAAGATAAGCATAATTACCTACACCCTTTAATGAGCAGGAAACTATCAATTACAACTCTTTTAGCATGACAGAGACCACCATGGTTTACTTTTTATCCTATAACTGTGCCCTCCAAGTCTCTCAATCCTAGGAAAGATCTGAAGAAAGACAAATGTTGCCATTTTCAAAAAAAGGGGGGAATAGTGGAGTCTGCTAACTATGGATCAGTGAATTTGACTTCTATTTCTGAAAAAATTTCTATAATATATTATTAAGGAGATGGTTTGCGAACACTTAGGAAAGGGAATGAGACATCATGAAAAACCAGCGTGGTTTCATCAAGAATAGATCATGCTTGACTAATATCATTTCTTTTTTTGTCAGAGTAACTACACTGGTAGATCAGGAGAATGCTATAGATAGTATATACATGAATTTCAACAAAGTATTTAACAAAAGTTTCTCTTTTTATACCTGTGGATAAAATGGAAAGATGTAGGCTAGATGACAGTACAGTTAAGCAAATTTAGAACCGATTCAATGACTGGACCTAAAAAATATCCATTAATTTGCCACCTTGGAGAGACATCTCAAGTCAAATATCCCACAAGAATTTGTCCATGACTCTGGGCAATTTCAACATTTTGAATGTGAAAATTCAAACTCTAGAATAAACCATGCCATAAAGATGGCATGCTTGTCAAATTTGCAGGTGACATGAAGATTAAAGGGATAGCTAACAAATTGTATGAGAGAAGGTGGACCCAAAAAAAATCTCCTTTGAATGGAAGATTGATACAAATAAAGTGTGAAAATTAATAGCGATAATTGCAAAGTTATAAGCTTGTTTTCAAAGAACCACATTCACAAAAGCAGAATAAAGGAAGCCTCACTTTAAAAATCTCACTGAAAAATCTCCCTGAAAAAAAAATTAAGGATTATAGTGTATATAATTTGTGTCAACAGTATAAAATAGCAAACTGAAAAATAAAAAAGTAATGATATTCCAGGAAGAGTAGCCAAAATAAAGGATATAGTTCTTCTACTATATTCTTATTTATCAGATAACATTTGGAGTATTCTGTTCAATTCTGGAAACCACATTTTAGGAAAAACAAACTATGGCATTTCCAAAAAACAGGAACCATGATGATGAAATGACTCAATATAAGAATCAATGAAAGGAATTGAGACTTTTTAACCTGAACTTGATACTTTCAGAAAAGAAACAATAGCTGTCTTCAAGTATCTGAAAGTATTATAAAAAGGGGATTTAGACTTGTTTTGCTTGGCCCCAGAGAGCTGCTATTGCTGTTGTTGTTGTTGTTTGTTCTTTGTTCTCAAAAAAGATCATGACATCAGCGAGGTGATACCATGACATATAAATGAATTGGACTTAGATGAGGGAGGGCTGAGCAGTCACCTGCCTCACTTTCCCCTCCAGAGCCATCTGGATCCAGTGGCCAGATATAGATCAGGATGACTAGATATGGCCCTAGATGCAGTGGGAGAACTTGGTCTTTTCCCTCCTGGAGAATCGAATTAGAAGCAATAGGTAGAAGTTCCAGAGAAGCAAATTTTGGCTTGGGGTAAAGAAGACCTTGCTAAAAATTAGAATCATCCTTGGTGTGTAGTCCCTAGAGATAACAAGTTACCTCTCACCAGGAATCTTTTAATAAATTCTAAGATGCTATAGATAAAATTTTAGGTAAGATAAAGATTACACTATATGGCTTCTGAAGTCCCTTCCCTCTATAATTAGATTCTCAGCTCTGTAATTCCCACTGGAATCAGTCTTCCATTCAAGCACTTCAAGATATAAATTGTTTGGAAAGAAATTGATAGCCTGATAGTCAAAGCTGGCATGTTGCTTAATTTCATCTGGTCCTCAGAAAGCACTTGTTTGTTTTGGTTTTAAATATATAAACATATCCATTTTTAAGACATTTAACAATAATACATTTAATCTGCTCTATTAACATTTTCAATAAAAGATACTTAGTATTTCAACATATTAGTGGTAAAACATATAATTGCCAAATATTTACAATTTTTTAATCTTAGGTCTTGTTCTCTATTATTGCTTTTCCTTTGTGTTTGATTCATGACTGATGTTCCTTCATGATTCATGTTCTAATTTCTAAACTCTGAAATCCTGGTCTACTTTAACTTTTTTTTTCTATGAAGCATAAATGACTTACAGGAAAAATAAAAATTAGAAAGAACATAGAATCATGGAAGAGTCATCTAATCCCAACAATAACTAATGGATGAATCATATTGATAACATCTCTGAGAACTGGTCATCCAGCTTCTTTTTGAACACCTCCAGCAATAGTGAGCTCATTATTTTCCAAGGCAGTCCATAAACTTAAAAAAATTAAAATCTTAAAAAATAAAAAAAAAACTAATGGTTATTAAATTCTTTATTTCCAGTCAAAAATTGTAGCTTTCATTAGACCTAGTTTTGCCCTTTAGAACTAAGGAAAATGCCTAATCCCTCTTCCAAATGATAAGATTTCAAATACTCAAAGACAATTTTTATGCCCCATCTGCTAAGACTTCCCTGGCTTTACCAAAATATTCTTAATTCAAATATTCATCACATGATTTCAATATTCATTATCCAGTTCAGTATCCATCAACAAGTGGGACATCCAGATGTGATTTAACCAAGACAGAGTTAATTGAGACTATCACCTCTCTTGTTCTGACTACCATGATTTCTTTGGTTTTGGTTCTTGGTTTTTTGGTTTTTGTTTTTGGCAACAACATTATACTACTGACTCACACCCAGTTTTCCATCTCCAAAATCCCCTAAATCTTTTTCACATAAACTACTAGTTTTTTGCACCTTCCCCATCCTGTACTTATACAGACAGTTTTTTATTGCTTTTAAAATACAAGACTTACTTTCATCATGATTACTTTTCACCATATTAGATCCAGCCATTCAAGATCTTTTTGGGTCCCTCATCTTTTACCCAAAATATTTACTCTCCCTCCCACTTGTGTCATCTGGGAATTTGACAAGTACCTTCAGCCAAATCACTGGGAAAATGCCGAACAGAACTTGAACAAATCCATTCCACTAAGAAGCCATTGATTGAAAAGAGGTTAAAAACAAATACTGCACTAGGAGATTATCTAATGGATTTTGAATTAGTTCCTTGCTTGAATTTTTCTTTGCCTTTCCTGCTATTGATTTCTCAATAGTCACTGATATCAAAGATTTTCTTTGAATCTCACTAGATCTCTGTTGTTCAATCAGTGAGTTAGTCTGATTCTTCATGACCCTGTAGACTATATTATCCAAGGTCTTTTCTTTCTGTTTTTTAAATAACGATTTATTATACTAAATACAAAATAAGAAAAAAACAGACTAGAAAAAAGAAAAACAGAAAAGAAAAAAAAACAGAATTTTATCATGTGCCCAACAGAGCATCAAGAAGGATTCTAAATATACAACAATAAACTTCCATTTCAAGAAAGAATGTATAATAGAAGAGATAATATTCATGAGTGTCCATTTTTTCTTTGCTTCCTTGTAGGTTTATCGTTTGTTCTCTGCTGTGCACTTTTTTTACTTTATTCTCAATGGGTTTTTTCGGCAAAGATACTGAAGTAATTTACTGTTTTCTTCTTCAGAGGATTAGGAAAAACAGAGGTCAAATGACTTACCTAGAATCACACAGCTAATAAAGTGTCTGAAGCCTCATTTGAACTCAATTGTTCCTGACTCCAAGACTGGTGCTTTAACCATGGAGTTACTTAGCTGCCTCTTAGGCAAACAGAATTGAAATGACTTGCTCACAAACACACAGCTAGTATGTTCTAAGATTAAATTTGAATTCAGGTCTTCTGGGTCTAGCTATCTATCAATTGCCCCTATGATCTCTATATTGCCTTTCCTGAAATTGTTGTTAAAATATCTTTTCGAACTGGCACTGACACAGCTAAGATGTCACCAAGGAGCAGCCTTCCACTGAGGAGGATAAATGTAACAGGAACGATTTTCTTCAGCAACCCCTTGGTATACTTTATTTTAGGGTCCCCATACTGGGCCTTCCCATTTCCTGGTAGGCAGGACCCCCTTCTCACACCCTTTGAAATTTAAGTGGTTTATGTCATTCCCTCTGAAGGGTCCTGATCCTTCCAAGGTAGCTGCTAGTAATTTAATAAATTAATCTATGTCTGTACACCAACAAAAGAAACCTAGAAGATTTCTCTTCCTAAGTAAAACATATCCATTTTGAAAGTGGAATTTGGAAAGAATTGATCTCACCGACTTTGTTCTTTATTATAAATGAATAATGGATAGGGACTTGGCCTGGGCTGTCAGTAGTATAGGGAAATTTCAGGTGAGAAAACTTCCTCTACTTCTGGCTTTAACCTAAAGACTTAAAAATGCTTACAGCCTAGGGAGGTTAAATGACTTGGGTCACACAGCCAGTATGGGTCAGAGCTGGAACTTAAACCCTGGTCTTCCACATTTAAATCCAATCATCACAATGATCAATGGGATGACAAACCAGAATTCCAGAGGACTAATAAAGAAACAGACTACTCATGTCCTGACAGTGAAGTGATGAACTCAGAGTGTAGATTGAGACGTAAAATTTTTCTGATATGGTCAGTGCTGAATTTGTTTTGCTTTATTGCTCACATTTATTTAAAAACTTTTTATTTTTTCAATGAGGAGTGGGGGAAGAGAAAGAAGGCAAATCTTTGTTAATTGAAAAAAAAAATTTTTTTTTAATAAGTCAGCTTTCTAGCCACTCCACCAAAGGCGTCAAATAGTCATCCTCATGACAGCAGCAACATTCCCAAGTATGGAGGCTGAGCCAGATTAAAACATAAGTGAGAAATGTTTTTTAAAATAAAGATAAATACAAATGGAATGGGTAGGAGGCACAATGGATAAAGCACTGGGATTGGAATCAGGAAGATGAGTTTTATTTTGCTTTTGAATACTTACTAACTGTAGGACTCTGGGCAAGTCATTTAACCCCAATTTGCCTCAGTTCTTCATCTATGAAATGGGGATACCTTGGAGAAGTAAATGGCAAACAACTCCAGCATCTTTGCCAAGAAAACTCTGGCAT
The DNA here is from genome assembly GCA_023553655.1 of Myrmecobius fasciatus. NCBI lineage: Eukaryota > Metazoa > Chordata > Mammalia > Dasyuromorphia > Myrmecobiidae > Myrmecobius > Myrmecobius fasciatus. Next base: position 266,215 of record JAJPUD010002942.1, read on the forward strand.
TCTATGATCCTATGATCATGAAGAGACAGACCCAACTGAACAACAACAATAACAGGAATCCTTGATTGCATGGAAAGAGTTGCAGCAACTCTGAAATCATCTCTTTCCTCATCATTAAGACTGAAATCACCAATGAAATGAATACCTCTGGATATTGCTTTTTTGCTTTGGTAACCTGTCAAGCTAAACTGACTCTAATTTTTATAAAGATTCAGCTATTGATATTTTAGGCTAGGTCTTAAGAGGGGCTTTCTGCCCACAAGAGTGGCATAGTAGATTAAGTGCCAGCTTTGGAATTCGGAAGAGTTCTGATATATATTAGTTGCCTGATGATTGGAAAAGTGTGCAATCTCTAAGATCCCTTTCCAAGAAAAGGAATTACCCAACTGCATCAGGGATAGGAGTTTTCACATTGGAATTCCCCAAACTTACATAATGACAGGTCTAAATCCCCCCCAAAAAAATTATGATAATGTCAATGATACCAAGTGATTATGAAAGCAAAGCAAATAAGGTTTTCTGAGCATTGAATGCCTAAGCAAAATATAAATATAATGCACACTCGTGAGTTTTTTGTAATCATTTATTACTCAGATTTTTAGTAATTATACTAAAAAAAAAAGACAGAAAGAATAAGTGGGGTTAGAACAATAAAAAAACAAAAAAGGTCAAATTCTACCTATATCCCTTGTTTGCCCACTCCCTATGTACTAACTGCCTCAGAACCATTCACTGTTTAAGGAATTTCTGTGCAGGCTTACTGCCAGCTATGAAATAATTAAAGTTCAATTGTTTAATATTGCAATAATACCTCCTTACTACTTAACTAGGAGCAAAGATATCTGAACTGTTTTCCAAGTTCTTCAAGTTTGAGTTTCATTTTTTTTCTATCTCCTATGGTTACTAGATCCTGCACAGGTATCAATGTGCTTTGCTTCTTGAAATACTAGTTCACCCCCTTCCCCAGCTGAGTGATGATTTGGTTCTGTTATCTGGTAGAAAAGTATGCTAAAGACAACTATTGTCATTATCTGCCTCCCTCTCCCTCACTATCTCTCTGACTCGGTCTCTGTGTGCCTGTGTCTCTCAAATATCCAGATACACACACCCCTTTGACAGGCAAATATATATGTAAGTCATTCTAGTTTCATACATATATATATATATATGTATTCACACACACACACATATACAGAACAGTCAAATCATAATATGCCAGAAATTTAAGTTAGATAAATCATATTCCTTAGTATTTGCTAGCACTTTCATAGTGCTTTAAAGTTTGCAAAGCAATTAAGATATATCTTTTGATCCTCACACCTTTGTGCAGTTGGTACTTTTATTATTATTTTACAGATGATAAAACTGAAGCTAGGAGAAGTTAAGAGACTTGTTTAATATTACATAGTTATTAAGTATATGAAATAGAATTTGAATTCTGGTTTTCCCAATTCTCTCTCCAACACTATTCCTTGTACCATCTAGCTTCCCTTGAGGAAGATATATATATATATCTTTTTATTATATATTATATATCTTTTTACTATATATATATATATATATATATATATGAGTTTGTATTTCTTGTAAACTGAGGAAGATGGTCTTTTGGGGGGAATTTAGATCTCTCTTTCCCACACAGAGAAAAGATATCCAGAGAATGCAAAGGCCAATTCTCAGGTTCCACATTCCCTTTTTCCTAAAGGGAAGAAAACCAGAGAAAGATGTAAAATTACAGAAGGTTCTTTCTTCAGCAGGGAAGTAAAACATGCACATGGGGATTGTCAGCCTATGCTGACACCAAGTAATGGATGGAGGAATATATTTTTTTAAAAGAAAGGTAAAAAAAAAAAAATAGAGAAAAAAAGTCAGGAAATCTTAGAAAGGATTGAGTCAGGGTGCCTCATTCCCAAGTGGAGAGGAAGAGCCAGGAGGAATTCCAGGTATCTGAGCTGTTGCCCTTTGATACACAAATCAGAATGCATTCCTGTTGATAAGCAGTCCACAATTCTAGACTGGAGCAAAACAATAAAATAAGAGGAAATAAAACTAGATTTATCCATTTGGGGAGTCTGAAAATAAGCATATCTTTTGAGGACCCATAATGACCAAATGGTTCAGGGACTATTTCAAAGCTGCTATGAGCTTTCAGCTGTATTTATTCTCAGTCATTGCAAAGGATAGTTAATATATCAAAGCAGTGTATATCTTTTCTAATACAGTCTGTCCTCTTACAGCCTCTCAGTTGCCTGCATAACTAAGGAGCTTAAGCACAAATTCACTTGTATATTCTGAAGCACAGCAAATTTTATAGAAATTATTCCATATTTATCTCCCCAAGTAAGCCCAACCCAAGTCTCTAGTGGTTATGCCTTATGCCCTAACCCTTTTATTATACTTTTTTTTAAAAAAGTAGATGAAGAAATCAAAGTTAGCTATAGGCATATAAAGTAATACTCTAAAACACTTTTGATTAGAGAAATGCAAATTAAAACAATTTTGAGAAACCACCTCATATTTCTCAGATTGGCTAATGTGATAAAAAAAAAAAGGAAAGTGATAAATATTGGAGTAGGTGTGAGAAAATTAGACACTGATGGTGTTGGTGGAGTTGGCAACAACCAAACCATTCTAGAGAACAATTAGGAACTGCCAAAAGGGCAACCAAACTGCACATACCCTTTGATCCAGCAACATCACTACTAGGTCTGTATTTGCCAAAAAGATCAGTAAAAAGGGCAAAGGACTTACATGTGCAGAAATATCCATAGCAGCCCTTTTCACGGTATATGAATATAATACAATACTCTTGTGCAATTAGAAATGAGGAACAGGCAGATTTCAGAAAAACCTGGAAAAACAAATGAATTTATACAAAGTAAAATGAACAGAACCAAGAAAAATTGAATATAGTTAATCAGCAAATTCTGATATGGATGATGTCCCCATGACTTATTCATCATCTTTCTATTAGATTAACTTATGTGTTATAAAGGATGGTAGGTGGTGTGCTCTGCTGTGATGATCATCTACAAATGACTCAGTTCTTCTCACCAACACAATGATCCAAGACAAGTACAAAGGACTCATGAAAGAAAACAATAATCCATATCCAGATAATGAACTGATAGATTCTGAAGGCAGATCAAGCCATATTTTTCACTTACCTTATTCTTTCTTATTTTTTTCCTTTTGATCTGTTTCTTCTTTCACAAATGTAACTGATATAAAATATGGTTTATAGAATAGCACCTGCATAAACTCTATCAAACTGCTTGCCATCTTCAGAATAGGGGAGAGGAGGGAGAAAAGGAGAAAAATTTGGAACTCAAAATCTTGTAAAATTGAATGCCAAAAATTTTCTTGACATGTAACTAAGGGAAAATTAACACTTTTTTTTTCCCCCAAGAAACACACCTGGGGCAGCTAGGTGGCGCAGTGGATAGAGCACCAGCCCTGAAGTCAGGAGGACCTGAGTTCAAATTTGGTCTCAGACACTTATCATTCCCTAGCTGTGTGACCCTGGGCAAGTCACTTTACCCCAATTACCTCAGAAAAAACAAAAACAAAAAAAAGAAACACACCCACATTTGTGTTTGGGTAAACAGACAGACAGATAGTTCATTGTCACTTCCTCACCATCTACCATCCTTTATAATACATAAGTAAATCTAAAAAAGAGATAATGAACATCATGGGGACATCACTAATGTCAGAATTTGTTTTGTCTCGATATATATCAAGGAATTTGTGTTAAGGTTTTGTTTTGTTTTGTTTTGTTTTTATTTTATCACTGGGACAGAGGGTTGTAACAAGAACTGTTAAGGAAATACTTGTTACTCAGAAAAAAAAAATTAAGTTGTTGTTTGTCCTTCATTTTTTAAGAGGATCATGACTTCAGGAAGATGATACCCTGACAAGCAAGTGTATAAAGTCACCAGTCCTTTCTCCTCCATCGACATCTGTGTGAGAGGTTTATTAGACCCCCTTCCCCAAATTAACTAACTAGAGACCTCTTCAGGTACAAAGAGAAAGCATTTATTTAGTCCCTGCAGGGAGAGGCCCAGCACACCCAGGAGGCACCTCAGCTCCCAACATGTGCCAACCTGAAAATATGGAAACGGGAAAGCTGGTTAAATAGCAAAAGACTCAAGTCTTTTCATTGGATAGACTAAAAGGAAGTAACTATCATTGACCAATGGTCACCAATGATGTCTGCTTCCTGTGGGGCATGTCACTTCCTGTGGCTGATTTAGGGTCTAACCTTTAGAGACCGCTAGGCCTAGAGATCATGTGACTTCCTGCAACCTGGAGCCCAAGGCTCTAAAGGCTTCTGGGAATATGAATCACGTGACTTAGGCCCAGTCTCAAATTTTTTTGAGGAAACTTGACCTAGTCCCATTCATATCCTAGGTCCAGATATAAATTAGGGCAACTGGAAATAACTCAGGATGCAGGGGAAGGCCTTGGTCTTTTTAAGCTTTGGTCTGGAACAGGTCTCCGTTTGATTGAGACAGCATCTATTCAGTCATTAAGTCACCATTGGTAGTGGTGGAACTTTGTGTCTGGATGAGAACTATGACATCAGGGAGGTGATACATGGCATGTGAGTGAGCTGGATGAAGTGAGAGTCTGTGTGCAATCACCAGCTGGATGCAGTGAGGGTCTGTGTGCAGAGTCACCAGCTGGATGAAGTGAGGGCCTGTGTGCAGAGTCACCAGCTGGATGAAGTGAGGGTCCAGGTGCAAAGTCACCAGCAGGATGAAGTGAGGGTCCAGGTGCAAAGTCACCAGCTGGATGAAGTGAGGGTCTGTGTGCAATCACCAGCTGGATGAAGTGAGGGTCCAGGTGCAGAGTCACCAGCTGGATGAAGTGAGGGCCTGTGTGCAGAGTCACCAGCTGGATGAAATGAGTGAGAGTCTGTGTGCAAAGTCACCAGCTGGATGAAGTGAGGGTCTGTGTGCAATCACCAGCAGGATGAAGTGAGGGTCCAGGTGCAAAGTCACCAGCTGGATGAAGTGAGGGTCTGTGTGCAGAGTCACCAGCTGGATGAAATGAGGGTCTGTGTGCAAAGTCACCAGCTGGATGAAGTGAGGGTCCAGGTGCAAAGTCACCAGCAGGATGAAGTGAGAGTCTGTGTGCAAAGTCACCAGCCCCACTTTATCCTCCAGAGACATCTGGGATCAATGGCAAGATGCTGATCAGGAAAATTGGAAATCTGGCATTGGAAGACCTTGTTTTTTTGTTTTTTTTTTTAATTTTTTTTAAACTAAGATATCTTGGGTCTTCTTAAAGACCTAGCCTTAAATCCAAATCACCCTGCCTTCATTGATTGGCCAACAACAGGTTTAAACCAAGCCTCACTTGCTCATTGTTTAGGCCCTGATTGATATTAAGGCAAATAGCAATTGTTTCTATTTTTGCAAGAAGCTTTGAGGGTCAGATTGGGGTTTTTTTTGACTAGGTAAAAGATGTCATTCTTCACCTCAATTTTTACCTAGCCTTAAATCACTTGAATGGGTATTGTCTCAATCAAACTCAGTCAAATAAAGTGAAAGAAAAGTTTTATCACAACTAGAGTCCTACCCCTTGTCAAGATATTAGAGATATACTTTACTATTATTCTTCAGAAGCCATGATTAATCATTGCATTGATAAGAGTTTTGAAGTTTTTCAATACTGCTTTCCTTCATATTTTATTGTCACTGTATAAATTGTTTTCTTGGGTCTTCTATTGCTATATATTCAGTCACAAAAATCTTTTGCTAAATTTTTGAAATTTTTCATGTTCCACTTTTTCCATTTTACCATAATAAATTCAGTCATTCCCTATTTAATGGATATCCACTTTATGACCAATTCTTTGTCATGATAATAAATTCTGTTATCATTATTTTTATATCACAGGACCTTACTCTTCCCTTTAAGCATTCTCCAAGATACTAGATGACATATGGAACACCCAGTTGGGTATTTAACACATCTGAACATTCAGCCTGGATTTCAGCCTTTTTGTGGGATTTTGTAAATACTTTCACTCTATATCCATTGAACCTAATTACACTGTGACTGTGGGCATCAGATACAGGGCAGCAACAATCAACAAATTTAAAAGCAAACATTTGATTTCCTAACAAAATGACAGACAGAAGTCAGGATCTAGGAAGGAAGGAACTGACAATCATAGTTCAGTCTCTGCAGCCACCCTTTTACACATGGGAAAGTTGTACTATCAACAGTGTCATCTTCTAATAGAAAGGACAACTATATATAATGCATAATTGCCAGTCTAAATGACTTGTTATTTTGACTGCCTATCCTAAAATGTCTATAATTGCTTCCGATGAGAGTGTGGATAAATGAAAAGTCAGCACAGACAATCACTGAAAAAGACATATCTTTGCTTCGGAAAACCTAGCAGAAATTATTTTATTATATGCCAATTTCCACCAAGGCCTGATTGCCATCAGAAAGTCTTTATAATGCATTGCATGTTATTCCTTCCAACTGTGTCTCATTTAAGGAACAGGTATTCCGTCCATATATAGGTAGGTATATGAAAGGCAAGGCAGTCTATTTTCAAGGGCAATATGCTGAAGCCAGCTGAGCTTGATAAATGAGTTTTTATAGATTTTTTTTAGCTCATGCCAAATTCTGACCCTTTCTATAAAACAAAAAAGAGTAAGCTAGCAGCCACCTTCTCACCTGGAATTATTGCCCCCCCCCCCCTTCAAATGAGCCTTTTTTTTTACTGTGCTTGTTTGCCAAGGTTTTAAAATAACAAATCACTTCTTTATAACAAAATTGTCACCCTGGAATAATAGGCTTAGGAGGGATTTCTGATAGAGCAATAGCTCCTCTAAATGACAGCAACAGCTTGCAGCAAGACTTGGAGGCACATTTTTTTCTCAGACTTCTCATTAGACAGAAAAGCACTGCAGAAAGAAATAAAGTCATTTTCTAATTCACTGGGATCCAGCAGTCAAGCCACATTTTGGTGCCTGATGACACAGAAGGTGGGAGAAGTAGCTAAGACAACGATAACTCATTTCTTAAGAGTTCAGTAAACTGCCTTTTAAAGTGACTAGTGTAGCCACTAGCACGTAGTACATGGTGGGAGAGAAGGAGGCAGTGACTCAGACCTGAAACAATATTTTCATTGCCTCTTCATACTTGAAGGAAAGTCCCTGAAAACTGTTTAAACTTTGAATGATTACAAGGGGCTAAATTCCTTTGGAAAATGCTCATAATAGTTCTGATCATTTTCTGAAAGTTAATGGATATCCAATTCTTTGTTATGATAAAAAGTGCTATTATCATTATTTTTATATCATAGGACCTTGCTCTTCCCTTTAAGCCTTCTCCAGGATACCAGATGACATGGGACACCTAGTTGGGTAATCAACACATCTGAACCTTTAGCCTTGATTTCAGCCTTTTTATGGGATTTTGTAAATACTCACTCTATGTCCATTGATCTGTATCCAATAGATCTGTAATCTTATTGCTATGGCTATTCCTTCTTTTGATGCAGATAGTAATCCGCCCATGATTTCCCATCCTTTGAAACTATCATCTGTAAACCTGCCACAGAGGCTCCATCTAAAATGCTAGGGGCTTTTCTCTCCATCCCTTGACATTGTGCAGGTACCACTGCAGTATGTGGACTGTGCCATAGTTATCCCTCAATCTCTTTTCTTTAGTCGTATATTTCTCTAATAGCATTCTTCACACTCCTTCTATACAATTCCCTATTAGTAACATGCTATAGCGTGCTCACACAAACCCTATACCTCCGAATCATCCTCTGAGTGATCCCACTTCAGTTTTCCAAAAATCATAGTATTCCACAGCTCAAAGCTATGTCACATCACCAAAAGAATATTGGTGTTAAAATAAATGTCTTTGTTTCAGTGTGGGATCATTAAAAGAACTACGTAATTTCCCAAAGGCAATTCAGCCCACCCTCCTCCTCCTCCTTAAAATGTCAAATGACTAAAGTCAACTTGTTTCCAGGTTTTATGGTGATGGTGTTACCCAGGAAATTCAAGTTCAGATAAAGAAGTGTGCAAATTGTAGTTTTAGAGTAATTATAGTAAACATACAGCCAAAGTGTCATATTGGTACTCACAAAATATAAAAAGACCTAGAAGACATTGAATAAATTCCCTGTGGTGAATTTGTGGATGAACATGGATAAAAATCACAGAAAATGAGAAGTTATGAATAAATTATAATCTTTATTAATAGAAGGAATACCTACTTTCATAAGACCATCAGTCTTTTGAAATACTAAAGCATTACAGAGAAGATAGAAGCCCAAAATCTAATGGTGTTTTTAATGGTCTAAAAATAAGGATGAGTGAATGGATCCAAAGATCATCTTGCCATTTGATAAATGTTCTGAAGTTGCATGGACCATTAAAAACCATTCCTCCCTCACCATTCTCCACCCTCTGCATATCTTGGTGAACATTGAAATATACATTTTATAGTCTTAAAGAATTACCCAGTGTGCTTATTTGCCCAAGGTCATAAAACCAGTCAGAGGAAGGACTTGAACACAAGTCTTCATGATTCCTAGTCTACCCCTCTATATCACATTATAATCTATTTTAAAGTGTGAAACTGTATCTTCCTTTGTATTTATCTGTGATCCATAATATTCTATTAACCTATTCTCTAAAATGATTTCTAACATCATTTTTCCTTGGCTACATCAAGTGTTTCTGTTCTCTTTCATCCTTTAAATTTTAATAACATTTGTGATTTACCTTCTCACCAGGCAAAAACATTCTTCCTGGGCCACAATTTCCTATATTTCTAATTTCCTAAGGTGTAGGGAGTTTTCATATTTGGAAACCTAGCATTTAGCCTGACATGAGCTTAATAAATGCTTTCTAATATTCAATCATCATTCATTTCCTACTAAGATGAAATTCATTTGAAATAACTACAAAAATGAATAAAATAACTGGGCCTGAAGACATATACAACATTTATACAAATATAAGTATAAACTATGCAACAATAATAAAGGAAAACAAATAATTGAATACCTGATCAGAGCTGGGCCATGCCACTATAATAAAAATGATAATGGTATCTAAATTAATTTTTAGTGTGATACTAATCTAATTAATGAATGAATATTTTTAAAGATCTAGATAAAGTAAATTTAAATTATTTGAAAGAAGAGTTGAAAAAAGGGAAATAATAAATGAAAAGTACAAGAGAAGTAATGACTTTAAGTGGGTGACACCTTTATAACTCATTTTTCATCCAGTGATTATGAAAGGGATTTCCTCCAGATTCAAACACAGAAAATCATGAACATTGCCAGTCTCGGATAAATTTATCTAAACATTCAAGCTGGATGCCCTACTGCCAAGAAATGGTGCAAGAAATGAAGTATAGGGCATGAAGGACAGCAGAGCCCTTTTCAGAATTGCTCATTTAACTTTTCTATCCACCTTTCACTCTATCCCACCTATGGGTCCTAGAAAGTGTTACATGTTTAGTGTCCACACCCTAGCTGTCTTGGCAGATGAACTAAACAAGACTGAAGATAACTGACGGGTCTCAGACCTATTGGTGAGTAGGGGGATTTCTGCCCCCAAGCATGTGAAAGACGTCCCCCAGCACAATGGGTGAATGAGAACAATATGTTCCATTGGCCATAAAGGCAGCTGAAACAGGCTCTTTGGAGTGCTAAAGTCATCCCTTGCATCCTGGGCCATCACCAGTATCTTGACTTTTATCTTGCTGCTAGAGAGTGAGACTGATACTTTGCATAGCTCTACATCACTTAAATCCTATTCATGTGCAAATCTAGACATCACCCCAGGATGGTATAAATCCTCTCTGGAAAACAAAGGATGAACAGCATAATATAAAACAGCACTTTCAGGCCATCTCCAAGGCATTCTATCTAAGTCTCCATCCCTGCCCCAGAACTTGAGCTTCCACTCCTGGGATGATAAGCATTCACCTATCCTGCCCAGTCCTCACCACACCATGCCATTTGCAGCCCATCTCCACATTATACCATGCTTACTTTCCTCCCTCTGCAACTCTCCCAATCTGTACTTCTCTCCCCAAACCAACTTTCCAAGTTTAGCTCTGAGAAAAGTAAACAATCAAATTACAAATGCCACCATTCCACAGAAAGAGGAGTCAATCAGTTACTTTATCTTCAGTTACTGACACTCCTCGAGGGCATTCATTCCCCTATTTGTATACTTCTCCTATTAGGATATAAAACTTTTGAAGATATGGATGTCTTGATTGCTTGTATTTTTATCCCCAGACCTTAGCATAGTACCTGCTACATAATAAGAACTTGACAATTTTTGCTCAATAGGAAAGTAAACAACTCTGAAGTTTCACTTCAATCAATGAAAATTGGCAAAGATGAAAAGAGATGCAAGACTGGGGTAGTGAAAATAGTTCTGGACTTGAAGCTAAAAAAAGACCCAGCTTCAAATGACAGCTCAACCAGTTACTAACTGTGTAACTCTGGACAAGACATTTAACCTCTCTATTTTTCAATTTCATCTTCTATAAAAAAAATGTTAGATTTAATGGTATATAAGACCCTTCCAACTCTAAATCTCCAATCAAATTGTAAGAAACAGAATATCTTACCAAGAACTCCACTGACTCACTGATGAATGCAGGAAAGATTTATTTTATATTCTTGCAAGAATGAGTGCTTAGGTGAGTAGACATAATTTTGTTCCCAGTCCTGAAGCTCGTCTCTCTCCTGATTCCCCCATTAATTGGATGTTTCAGAAGTTATAGGACATGATTCTCCACCCCTCATTACATAACCAGTCCCTGTCCAAAAGGAGCTCACATTCTAGAAGGAGGAAGCTAACAAAGGAGGGCTAAGGATAAAGAACAAATGATTCTTTTCAAATTTCAGACCACCATTGCTGATTACAAAAGCCTTTCCCCAAGGAGCTTACATTCTTTTGAGGGAAAATAACCTCCACCTTTGATTATTCTTTGATGTCCTTGTGAGTTTCAATTTTCAAATTTAAGTTTCATTTCCCCAATTTAATTTTTATAACTGTGGAAACCAAAATACCCATCCATTTCTCACAATATGATCTTATATTGCAGGGACTATGGGAAGATACCAAAAGAAAACACTTAGGATGCCCTACTTTCTTGTCCCTCCTAAATGTACCCCTTTCTAAATTCCCCATAATTACCAACGTCACCATCATTTCCCTAGCTTACAAACTTGGAATCATTTTTATTTCTTCTCATTCACTAGACCATCCCCTATCAATTCTCAGACAGTGTTTTCTTTCTTAAGCTTTATTTTTTTTCTCCATTTTTAAACTATAAACTCCAACTGGCTTTATTATAGCAGGCCTGATCATGATCCAAAGTCTCTCAAAAAAAATTAGTCCGTGCTATGTGCTGATGACAGAATCATCTTCTTTAAATGCTTTAGCACTTTCTTTCTCAAAAACCTATAATCATTCTTTATTGTTATTTAATTAACTAAATATAACTCCTTAGCTGCTATTAAAGAAATTCTATCAAGACCATTACTCCTTAACTTCCTGTGACTTTTCTAAACTCAGTCTTAGTTATACCTCTTCTCAAATAAGATTTTTTTAAATCAATCTAATCTCTCACTGCTCTCCACCATATGCTATACATGCTTCTTCCTATGTGCTTTTGTTCATTTCACTTCCTTAAATGTTCTCTTTTCTCTAACATAGTTCATTATTTCCTTTAAGATTCAACTCAAAATTTGCCTCCTATAAAAAGTCAGTCTTACTTATCCTCCTGCTCTGGTCATTCCTTTTCTCCATATCTAGTCAACATTTATGTAACTAGCCTGCTTCAAAATCAACTGGGCACAGCCTCAAAATCAACTACCAGATTAGGGTCAATGATTTTGAGACCTCTAATCTACAGTACTGGGATAGATGCCAGAATGCAATTAGAAAAGTCAACATTTGCTTTGAGGTTATTGTTTTCTGAATTACAAAATATTTTCTGATTAAGAGAGTTTAAGAAAGAAATAGGAATAATAAAAGAGAGCAAGGCAAGAGAAGGAAAAGGAACAAGGTAGACCACTTTCAAAAATAAATAGCCCAATAAACTAGAAATTCAATAATATTAGAAATTAGAAATATTAGAGGTTTGGTTTTTAGGGTTTTTTGATACCATGAATAAAATTCAAGTTAAAAAGACTAATGCATTTTTATCTCTTTCTACTCCTCCTGAAGGATACAAACAAAAATTATCACTTTTCCTCTCCAAAGCATCTCAGTGAAAGTGGAGGTGGGAGTGAGGAGTGAGCCATATCTAGGAAAAAATTTAGCTCTCTTCCACTCAATCAAATCAATCAAACAAGCTCAAAATACACATACAGAAAAAAAAAAGACTCAGATGTTGTCCATATTTTTAAGTCATTTACCATCGAAAGTTACTCTGAAACACTAACAGTTTTTAAAGCATTATTCATTTTGCCTTCCCTGATAAAAACAAATAATTCAATGCAATTGCCTGAATGGTTATAATTTGAAGATTTAGAATGCCTGTTCAAATTTCACATTAGGACAACTCCTTAGCACAAACATTAAGTAACAGTAATGACCTGGAATATACTGTCCTTGATCCATTAATTTCCTTCTAGCTCATTTTTCTAAAACTAATTTGTGAACGGAAATTTTCAATGGGGCTGTCCTAAGGAAAACCTGGCACTATGGAAACTATGAACACAGAGAGTTATTACTCAAAACCAAAAGCTATTTCCTTCCCTGACCTCTAGAATACTTTGTTCTCAAACTGAGAAATTAAATATGGCTCAGGACTTTGCTTGAAAAATTCTTGCTCTTTGCCAATTTGATAAGCAGCAATATTTTCTACATAGCTTACTTTGGAGATCCCTTAGAGGAGGACAGATTCCATCTGTCTGAAATGGTCCTGACTTCAGGCAGAGATATAACTTGGACAAGTTTAAAAGATGTTCTGTTGGTTTTTATTTTGGCATTAGGAGGGAAAAAATCTAAGATTTTGTCATCATTATCCAATCCTCAGATTTGAAAAAGTTTGATCAACTAGCAATAAACAATTGATATATATAGATAAGCCTTTCAAGAATTAGAATGGGTCTAATGGGAATTAGATAATTTTTGTAAAAGTTAAAAGAATCTGCCTCCTTCTGTAATGCCCTTTTGGTTTGGCTTTGATGGAATCCAATTTAGGGGTAATAAATTTGAGTACATTTCCTATAAGCAGATGCTTCTACTTAATACAGGAGTTTTCCACTCTAAATAGGTGGTGTCAAACTCAAAAAGAAATGGGGCTAACACCCTAGATAAGAATCCCTGCAAGTTCATATTTATTTTTCATTGTATTTTTATTTACCATGCCAAAATTTTACAATTATCTTTTAATCTAGTTCTGAAGACACTGGGAGCATGGTAGTATATGCAGGCCCTTGGGCCCTTTATTTGACATCTTCTCTAAATAGAGTCTCTAAAAAAATACATAAATTACTTTGAAAGTGTTTTTCAAAACAAATGGTAGCCACATAAAAGTTATCCATTTGCCATTATCATCTTAATTCCTGAGCTCACAAGATCTGTTTAATTTTAATCTACTAACAAAGAATAGTTCATATCCCCAAATGCAAAAATATTTTCTGAATACCTGGTATGTGCAAAGGGCAAGAAGGACAACAAAAAAGGAGGTACATAATAATGATAACTGTGAATTCAACTAATAAAAACATTGCATAAAATATAAGGCTCTATATGCCATTATACAGGAATACTTCCCTTTTTTGTAATACATATACTCCTAAATGTGGTCTCTAATTAGAGAGATTCTTGGAATTAAATTCCAACTGGTTCAAACTACTAAAACTTTAGCTTTAAATTTCTCTGCATTTCTGTGGACACCTAAAAAATTTCTCAAGTTATTCTTTTTACTTTATATTGACTTTTGGGGAATAATCTCAAAATACTTTGTTTGGATTGGTTATTAGATTTTTGTTATTCAAATAAAAGACAACAGCAAAATTTGTTTCAAAATATGTCATTAATGTAGTCTCCATCTTCAACTAATCCCACACTGTTTCTATTGAATTCAACTCTTCCTTATTGGATGACCAATTAGAAATGCTAAGTGGAATATGCCCACATCAAGTTTTGTTTGTTTTATTCACATCCTAGTGCTATTCTGATAAGCATGGGAGCTTTGACCATACAAACTGGGGGCTAGTTTGTCCCTCTTAGGTTTTGTGGTTCCTCTTCCCTTCAAGGGCTAAATCTGTTAATGCCAAACTTAGTATGGACTTTTGTGTATAGCTAAGGACTCCTGAGCTCAAGAGATCAGCTAGCCTCAGCCTTAAAAGCAAGAATTGCAGATATGTTCCAATACAAGTCATAGCAATTTTCTTTAAAATATACCCATCCTACCCAATACTTTAGTTTGCTTTTAAGTGATTACTTCATGACTTTTCATATTATTCATTTCTTTATATACAGTAGTCAAATATCATTTTCTGCACATTTAAATGATTACCTTTCCTCACAAATATCATTCAGTTCTCCAGCACTGGAAGCTAGACATAACTCATACCACATGTCTCTGAAGTTCTTCCTCAACAGAGCCTTAAATGTACACAAATTTGCATGCCAAAAAGATAATACTAGGAATTCTTTGATGGAAAGACTGTGGTTAGATGTTAAAATTCCACTGGTTGGAATTTTCAAAATATAACAAATCAACCTCTGGCTCTAGCTTTATATACTCAACTGGAATATTACTAAGAAATCCCAAATCAATTTCAAGATCTAGAGCTACAGAATTTCAATTAGGAGTTTGAAGGTGTGAGGAGACAACTCAATTACACAATCTTTCCCCAAGATATCACAATTTGTCTTCTCTTGTTCATCATATAACTATTCTGTAACTACTTTACCATTCATCTTGTTCTATATTATCTGCACCATCACCAAATTAGGACATGATATGATGTAATCAAAAGAGCTCTGGAAGTAGTTTCAGCTATGCTATTAATTCCTAATACAACTTTGACCTTCATTTCTCTGGTCTACAATGCCATATATGTATATGTATATTTATACATAAAGGAAGTTGATGTGTGTGATCAATAACATTCTACCTAGTTTTAGAATTCTCTCTATATAATCTCTACTTCCTCCCTCCACATTATACCATTAGTATCTCTTCATCCTTGAGTAAATCATAGGAAAGATACTGCAATTTAGCCACTTTTTTAAAACCATGGACATTTTTTCCAATTTTACTTTAGGTGAAAAAAATGTCTTTGGAAGAAGCTAAACAAAATGTTATAGGACAAAAAAAATGAGGGCCGCTAGACTAGGTTGCAAATGCCTTCTCTATGCACCCACATAAAGTTCTTCACCTTAACTCTAATTTGCTCTATTATTTATTCATTATCTTTAATGTATCAAAACTGATTTACTCTGGCTTTCTGTTTGACTAGTTTTGTTATTTATGATGAAAGACCCAATTTATTTATGAGCTAATGGATGAGAGTTGGCTTATTTTTTTGTCTTTGGTGACAAGAAAGTAACTTAAAATTAGTTTATTTAAGAAACACATTGAAAAAAATTTTTAAGTGGAATATAGCACAAAAGTATAGATCATAAGGTTTCATTGTACAAAAAGTTATGCTTTTGCAAAATAAAAAATCATTTCCAACAATTAATAGAAATACTTTACAAAGAATAGATACTGTCTTCCTAAGCTAGACAGAATCTACTCACAAGACTATTGAAAGATAGCTAGATAACAGATAGATTAACTAGAATAACAGAAATAACTGTTCATTAATATTTCTTCAAAAACTGTGTGACCCTTTATGTTCTAGATACTTATAGAATGAGGGTTGATTTTATGAATTGATTATTACATTATGATTATGATATGATTACTATGATTTTATGATTATTATCATATGATTACTGTGATTTTATGATTATTATTATATGTTTATTGTGATTTTATGAATCTTATGATA